>JAMLFT010002592.1:0-24864 GCA_026544285.1 Pachyrhizus erosus | reverse complement strand
AAAAAATTTTAAATTGAAAAAATGATAAATAAAAAAAAAATCATAGCTTATTGTGGTTCTGTTTGATTGTATGCACTCCTTGTGCTACAATCTTTATGTTTTAATAAATAAAATCCACTTTGCGTTTTTTTTTTATAAAAACAAAACATAGAAGAAAAAGTAACTTATGTAAGTTACTAAAATAAATCCATGTCTCACAATTATTTTTAAAATTAAATATGGAACAAGTAATTCTGTGGTGCTTAAATTTATGCAACTGAAAAGTACAGAAAATTTTCCCTCTCCTCCCTATTATTTTCTTCTATTTATGTCTGAAACCCACGATGCATATAAATTTCGATGATGGCAACTCACACGTTTAACAGCTTCAAAGGATTTGTGATATACCAGAATATCAGTTGGTTCACTTGGTTGTTACTGGCGGGGCTAATCTTGATTTCAAAATAAACAGGACATTGATTTATTTTCTTAGTTCTCTGCGTTTCCGTATAGTCTTGGCCTTCTTATGTGCTCTACATATATCCCTATTTAAAAATACATGTTAAATTTGCGTTTGGACGAAGTGAGAAGCAACAAGTTTATTCTTTTAAGAAAATGAAAAAGAAAAAAGCAAATTACGTAAGTGTTGACTATCTATTGCCCTTCCTCTCGTAGCATGGTTAGTTAAACTTGAATGAATTGCCAGTGGTCTCGCTGTTTTTGACCTTACATGAATTACAAATTAAATAGTCTATATTTATAATTACCAACAAGAGGTATCAGTAATTTTCTGTTAGTAGAAGTGTTCAAATTTCGGATGAGGAAGAATCCTGTCATTTTTTTTTTTTTTCACAAACATAAATAATCCTTCTTTAAAGATAATCTTACTTGAGACATGTTGAAAACTAAATTTGGGCACTGGACTCCTTCCTGGACAAAAATTCGAAGATTATAAGAAAATTAACCCCTTTTACTATACCCAACATTCACTTTGACTATCAACACCAGCACACCAAGCGCACATTACACCTAACTAAGCTTATTTTCTTGTTTGCTCAAACACAAAATGATCAAAATTACGGAGACACCACTGAAATTAATTAAATTACTGCATGCGCCTTACTACGGTTCGCTTTTCTTAGTTTTCTACACATATATTAACGTTATATGAAGGCTTTGATCATTCTACTGTTGATAAACAGATGGATCGATCAATGAGCAAGTTTGCAATAGGATCGTTATCCGGGAGAAGCATCTTAGAGTTAAGCAAAGTGAAGAACGTTAGAGCAAGGGAGACAAGAACTGAAAGAACTAACAGAAGAAGCATTAAGATGTGCGAAAGTGTTCCTTTGACTTCTTGTGCGTAATCCATGGAAACCAGAGCAAGTAAGGTAATAGGAAAGGAGTAAGCCCACCAACTAACGTTGAACCTTCTCATAGATTTCCTGAACAGGGTTGGTCTGCAAATCTGTTCGACACTTAAATAATTAATATTTCAGGCTAAAGATTAAACGTTGAATATGTCAAAATTTTAAAAAATTAATTTCCATTATTATTTTTTGTTGTAAAATTTAAAACAACATTAATATTATTTTTTATTCATGTACTTAGTACCGTTTAATTCTGAAATATTTCATATATTTGTTATAAATGAGATAGAAATAACAGTGGATATTATATTAAGAAGTTAAAAAAATATTAATATAAGTGAAGAAAGAAAGGGAATGGAATAGTTTTTGTATAAAAAAAACTAATAGTTGGCAAGGAGCTTCCATGACAGTAAATGTGTTTGCCCGGCTTACAATCAGCTGTTAAAAGTTGAAATTAACCATAAAATGTTGACTATTATATGATCCGTTTCATATAAAAAGGTAGGCTACAAATGTATGAGTTTAATTTTTATATGATATTTTATAAATAAATTTCTCTACCAGTAAACGTCCAGCTGTAGGGTTTGTCATTACTTGAACTTGAAGGATGATGGCAGAGGAAGATATTCGACAGATAGATCCCCCACCATGCAGGAATTTATATTTTATTTATTGCAAATATTTGTTTAAGTTTAAAATACTAATAAAATAACATACTCTCCTCCCTTTTAGGGAGACTATTGGAGGGATGAAAACAACTACAGTTTAAATTATTCAGTCTAATAAAGTACACGACCTCGATGAACTACGAAATAAATTTCTTGGAGGTCATTTTCATTTTTAATTTTTCGCTGAATGCAAGTGCCGAAGATCTGATATGTTTGTTTAGTTTTTCTATTATTATTATTACCCATAAGATATGATATGATTACCGATTAAGTTAAAGTAGTATTTACGAAGTTAACTCTCAACTTATATGTAAATTTTGTAAAATTAAATTAGTTTCAATCTAAGAAAAGTTTTGATGAGTTAAATTTCGAAAGTTGATGAAGACATTAATAAGAGATATTTTCTTAATTGTATGTATCATATTTCTAGACACTGGATAAATATTAAATAATTTTAATTTTGATAGAATAATGTTAATTCATTAAAAAATATTTTAGATATAAATTTTAAATTAACTGGTCCAAAAATTAACCGTTGTCAGTATAATAATATATAATTTTCATGAAAGTGTAAAAATATACGGTTAGTATATTTTAATTAATTTGTTATTAATTAATAGTTCTGTATGTTGTTATCATATGATTGATTAATTTATATATATATATATATTTGATTGTTTGTTTGTTTCGTATATGTAACTATCCTAGAAAAGGAGCAAACACTTTACATATATCAAATAAATTAGAGTAATAGCATTTGCATAGTAAAAGTTTTACATCGTTCTTACATATGTTTTAAATAATAAAATAAAATACACTGATTTTAATATTTCTTTTACCTTTTCAATTATTATTTAAAAATTAAATATAACGTAAGATGGTATAAACTAATGCATAAAAGTTATATAAAGTATAGATATTGTTGATTTTTTTCAATCACAATTAACAATTTATCTTGATAAATATCAAAATTATGTATTGCTAATTGTTAATATAAAAGTTTTTACACTGTTTGTAGTGTAGAAATTATGATTAATATAAATTTTAAAATAATTATTTTTGAAGTAAATAAAATTATTATACATGATTGAATAACAATTCTACTCTATTAGTTTGTGTTCTATTTTCTGTATTATTAATTATTAAAATGAAGTATAAATGATAACAAAAAAAAACATGGAATTTAATTGGATGGCATCCAGTAGTTTTTAATTTTTTAATAAATTAATGCCAAGATAGGGAAATTACTTACGAGTGACGCGAAGAGGAATAGGGAGAGAAAGAAGAGCATCTTGGAAGCAGTGTCAAAGGTGCCAACAATGGATTCCCAAGCCAAGCTTGCGACGCTGGGTGCTGCAAAGAACAAAAAGAAAACTGGCCTTAACAACACTGGAAGGTGATCCCCACCCGATAAGCGCTGATAAAGCGTAACAAAGAGCACCAAGTAATGCACCATCCCTAACGAAAACAAGAAAACCGCACTCTCTTTCCAACCCATATGCGCTGCAGCTTGTGCCCCGATCAAGTTCCCTATCACCGACATCTGGCTCGTGGGGTTTGCCACACTGGATAAAAACCTCTTCCCTTTCGTGAACCACTGCCCGTAGATTTTCACATCAAGAACCACCATCGGCACAGCAAACACCCACCATAGAATCAAATAGGTTGCTGTTTTTGGAGCTAGGAAGGGTGCCGATTGAAGCAACAGAAGCCACGAAATCCAAGGAGCGAAGAGGTAGTTAACTCCTACAGGATGCGAGAACTCAGCCTTTACCATCTTAAAGAAAAACAGGCACCTTAAGAGGTATAGAAGAGAGAGTGAGACGAGAGTGAAGAGAGCCAGAGTCCACAGTGCAAGAAAAGCAGCTGAAGGAAGCACGCTGCGTAGACGTAGCTGTAGCGTGCTTGTGTCTTGTGTTGGTTCCATTAATGTCTTCCACAACAAAGCTTGGCCACCAAGTGAGAGGCTTATTCTGAAGTAACCTGCGTGGAATTTGGTTAGTATAGAATTAAGGGACGTAAAGGATCGCTTTGCGACCATCAACAAGGTTGATTCGTGATTGTTGAAACTGTTGTTACGGCTAAGAACGGTGGAGATGGTCGTGTCTACCACAAGCTCAATCTCATATCGCGAACCTTGGGTTGCCATGCCGAGATTATCCAACTATTGCAAAAAGAGATTTTTGTGATGCGTGCATTTTTCTCAGTCCACATGCAAGGGTTTTACAGGGGAAGGTAAGACCATAAGCAAGAGAGAGAACAACTGGGCCTGTTAAAAAAATTATAAATGGTCTATTTTCATTATTTTAATTACAGTATTAGTTCCTACAAGCAGTAACTACTTTTATCTTTTTAATAAGTAGTTTAGAATTTGAATCTTTACCATTAAATATAGAAGTAAGGAATATTCATTTTGTATGTATTTGTACTTTTTTTTTTTTACTAAATAATATATATTGATATAAACAATTTTTTCTAAAATTTAAAGAATTATTTTATAATCTAAACATATTAAATGAGCTCAAAAATCAAAAAAGTATAACTCATCTATTATTTTATATATAATTAATAAATAATAATAATTAATTAAAAACATTAAATATATTTTGTTATTAATATTCTAAATTACGAAACATTTTCAATCAATAAAAATAACAATAAATCTTAATATTATTATAATATAAAATACTGATATATAAAATATATTATTATTCATCATATATTAGAATTAATGTCCATAAAATATATTATATTAAAATTAACATGAATTTATACTCAATTTATTATAAAATACATTCAAATTAATGAATATAAAATATCATTTATTGAAGTATATAAATATATATTTTATTTTAACATAAAAGTAAATCCATTGTTCTATCATGACAGTACAAATTAATATCATATCTCAAATAATATTAAAGTAATCTTTATTATAAAATTAAACTCACCATCAAATGCAAGGCATGCTTTTATACTCTAATATTATTTGCATATATTAATTACTATTTGTCATCTAAAATCTCACATGACCCTAAATATTATCTTGAATGACTAACAATATTTAATATTTAAATAAATTGTAAATATATGACACCTAAAATTCATAATTTTATCTTGAATCTCTTATCAAATTGTAGGCAATTATATGACACCTACAATCTGCTTAAAGACATAAATATGTGTCTATATTAACTAATTATGCAGAAATACGTTCGTATGTGAATTAATTTCCTATATATATATATTCATCTTAACTGTCACACAAATTTAATTTCTCACATACAAAATTTTTATTTTTTAAGTTTAATTGCATGTCACTTTATCATTGACTATATTTTTAGTCAGACTTCAACCTATTTTGTAAACGATAATAAAATAATATTTTTTAAAATTAATTTTTAATACTATCACATTAATTTGTTATATGATTTTTTTATCACGTATGTTTATGTTTATATGCAAATTATAGGCAAAATGACAACACGAATTTCATTGATAAAATACATTTTCGGTCATAAAATATATTAAAAAATTAAGGTTAATGTAACATATTTATGAAGAGTTTTTTAATACTATAATTCAAAGATCACTAGATTAATAAAAATATATTTTTCAATGAGAAGGTAATTGTCTATTTTTAATAATGACATATTCATAAAAAATAACATATTATATTATCTATATATTTATATAATATTTATGAATTTATATTATCCATATGTTACTTTATCATGTATTCTTAGTATTTTGTGAATCTATGGGTCTTGGATTTATTTCTTTCTCCTAAATCATCATAAGAAATATATAGTTGGTCACAAATGTCAATTTTCATTTCAAAATATAAGTTAACTGATTTAGTTAAAAATATTTGATAAAATTAACTAATAGATTAGTTTATAAATACAAAGCGACATAAAATGATATAATTAATTATTTGATGAAAAAAATAAAAAAATCTCAAATAAATTAATAAATATAAAATAAAAAAGAAAAAATAACATATAAATTAGCTTATTTTATAAAAATAAGTTAAAAATTACTAAAAATAAATTTGTGTATCAAATAAAATTTATTTGATCAAATTAATTTATAAGTTAATTAAAAAATTATAAAATTTTCAAGTATTTTATCAAATATATTCCTGATAATTAAATAAGCTAAATATATATATTACAACTGCAACACTGTTTTAATAAACCATCAATTTAATATTAAAACTATTATTCTATCTCCAAATAGTTTTTAAACTAATAAAATTATATAAGTGATTTTTAATGTATTGAAAATTTATTAATTTAGTCTCTAGATTGTAATGTTGAGGGAGTAATTTGAAGGATTTTTTGTAACATGATTTTTAATATTTTAAGAAGTACTTATATGCTTTTTATAGTTTAGGAAGTATTTTGGAGAAAGAGTACTAATTTAGGGACCAAATTGATGGGCTTTTCTTTTATTTTTTTTAATTGGTACAATATAAAGTGATGCTGTGGTTTTATGTAAATTTCCCAACCTCTGATCAGGAGTCGCTTGAAAGTGTTTATTCCATGTTGCATTGTTGTTGCTACTTGACATTCTTTTTATTTTTTATATATAAAAAAAAAAATACTCAATGCGGTTGAATTCACTTTCAGACTTTGAAGATTTACCAAAATAATAGGCCCATAGATACATTTCAAATAGGACCCAAATTGTCAAGCTAGGCCTTTAAAGAATTTGACATCTAAAGCCCAAAGAGGATTCCGAGATTTATTTTTATTTTACTCATTCCCTCCTCATTTATACCACACAGAAAGTGTGTTTACATTAACTTATAACTTACTCCTTCACAAAAAAAAAATAAAAATTTATAACTTACTTGATTAATTAATGAATTTATTTGATAAAAAAATTTATAACTTACTTGATTAATTAATGAATTTATTTGATAAAAAAAATTATAAATTAATTTATTTTAATATTAAATTTTTCATTGCCCAAAATAACATTTGAACTTAGGATTTGTAATCCTTACTTATCTCATTACTGTAATAAAATATTTAATTTTTCTATTTTATCAACTAGTATTTTTATATTGCTTTATAGGATAAATATTTTTATATATAATTAAAATAATAATAAATAAATATTTTAAAATATATAAATTATATTATAATAATTAAATAATATTTAAATATAAAAACTATAAAGATTTTAAAACGTGACATGAGGTTACTTTTAATTATTAATATTTTTTTTAAAATGTTAATTCAATTTAAAGATAGATATAAAAGATAGTAGTTTGAAGGAGATAAATGAATAAGAACATGAAGTATACTGATAAAAACAAAAAAAGTATAGTGAGTAAATACCCTTCCAATATATATGATAATTTCATTATTAACTGTAGTTGAGAAAAAAAAAACTATGCATTAGTCATTGACTGTAAAATAATTTTATATAATTATTTAATTAAATTATTGTGTATAGTAAATTTATTAATTTTTATAATAATAATTTTTAAAATTATATAAATGATAATTTATAATTAAATGATACTAAAATTATTTTATATTTTTGTTGGATAATCATTAAATTCATTGTGATTTATAATATAAAAATAAGTTTATACAATCTTTATTTTTTTTTCATATTCATAACATTCATTCATCTCTCTTCTATCCTCCCCTGTTGCCTCAATTTAGCATATTGAATTTTGTCCTGTCAAAGAAATCGGTAGACTTGGTTACCTTTGAAAAGTTAAAATAAGGGTATCACTCAATGTAAAACTAATTAGAAAATTTATATTATTATATTAATAAAATCGATCTTTCTACGTTCTTTAAATTTTTAAATAAATATTTCAATCCTTAAAGTTATATTTTTTCCTTCATATTTAAGGGTTAAAATTTGAATATTTAAAAATATATAAAAAGTAAAAACAATATTTTAAAAGTCGAGAACAAAAGCTAAAATTTGAAAAATTTTGGAGGGCTAAAAACACCATTTCCTTGATTTCACTGTCGACTTAAACAAGTTTTCAAACTATACTGAAATAAAAATATAACAACAATACGAATACGAGATAACAAAATTTTGTAAGGAAGAAATGAGAAAGAAAAAAAATGAATCAGGAAAAATATATAGTAGCCTAATAAAACCCCTTGGCAAATTTAATACATTGATTATTTTATTTTTTATCTTAAAATTAGAATTTTATAAAATTTTAACTTCTAGCTTCTATTTTTTTTTTATCTTTGAAGATTTAATAAATTTTCTTTGAATTTTATATAAGATAAGATTTTTTAAAAAAAATTTCATTCATGGGATAAGATTTTATTATTTTTATATTTTTTTATATAAAATTTATATATATTTTTTTATTATTATTATTATATAAGATATTGACAATTATAGATAATAAATTTATTTTATTTTTATTTTTATATTTTAGATATTTTGATATTCTAATATTTATTTTAATTATTATAATATTTATTTATTTATTTTAATTTATATTTTAAGATATTAATATTATTAAATGATAAATTAATTTATTTTTATTATTTTTAATATTAAATTATTTATTTTAATAATTACTCTTTTAAATTATTATTTTTATTATTTTTAATGTTATATTTTAAAATATTTTAATATTATACTAATTAACTTAATAAAATATAATATTTATTTAAAATTATATTATTTTTACTGATTTTAAATTGATTAATAATATTTTAAGATATAATATAAGATAAATAGTAAAAAATATAATATATAAAATATAATAATTAAAAATAAAAAATATAATTAAATTAATTTATAAATAAAAATTACAAGTCTGTAAAATTAATTAAAAATTAAAATTATAAATACCTTAATATATTTTTTAAAATAAAATAAAATAAAATAATATATAAATATATTTATTTTTATCATTTTATATTATTTAACTATTTTAAAATTAATTTTTTCAAACACTTATAATTAAATATATTAATTTTTATTTTTAATTAATTTTCAACTAAAAGCTAGATTTTTAACTTTGAACTAACTTTTGAACTAATTTTTTCAAATATATCCCGTTATTAATGGGCCTCTCCCCTTCTATCCCCGAGACATCCTCGATGCCACCATCTTCAACTCTTCCTATAGCGAAGTGGTTTTGGAATATAAACATTGGGTGATGCTGATTTTGTTTCTTCTGAGGACAATGCTGAAAACCATCATTGCTCTGGCATGGTTTTTTCTAGTTGGGGCATAATACAAAGTATAGATGAGAAACTCACAATGGAAAATACAAGTCTTTCTCACAGACTATAAGGGATTCAATTATAACAATCAAAATTACTCAGTGTCCAGTTTGCCTCCTTTGTTTGTATTCATAACTGATGTTGCTACTATGATGAGTTTCAGGCAATGGCTATATTCATGTTTGGAATGTTACTGCACCAACAATACTATTTGATATATACTAAAAGAAGAAGAAGAAAAAGACCAAATAATCTTTGAATACATATGTTGCCGATCATATTACACACTATAAACCGACTGCTTCTTATCCAATTATCCGTAGTAAATTATATCTTGTTTTATCATTTTACTTTGCCATGTTTTCAGCTGTACTGTTGCCTTTTGAGTTAACAGAAGAGAAAGCAAGTTAATACAAAAGTATTAACTATAGATAATGTAAATACCCACCCAGGTTGTAGTTCTACTGCTCCTTCTGAGCTTTAAAACCATTAATTAATAATATCCAGGTTGTAGATACAGAATTAGAAAAGTTCAATGACATGGCAAAATCACAGTTAGAAATTTAGGAGACAAGGACACAATATTTTATTATTTTAAACTATTCAAAAATACATAGCTTAAATTTTTTTCCTGTAACTCATTATTATATGACATGTCTCATTTTCATAACTTGACAGGTACTTTGTCTCTAATTTCCTCCCTCAAAATGGAATTTAATTGTTAAATAAACAGGATTAATATTATTAAGCAGAAAAAAAAAAGAGAATCATTTTAGGTAACTTGGGACTTGTTCTCCTTTTTCTGTTATATTATCAGGTTAGACCCAAAAGGAAACATTAAAAAACTATTTGGTTTTAGCTGCATCTTTTGGTGTCACGACACCTGTCTCTACTTTCTCTAAAATATCAATTTACCATCAACTTCATAGAGTTTCAATGACACCTTATTAATGGGTTCAATTTTCATATATTTAAAATTTTATTTACTGGTAGCCAACCATCAGATACTGGGTATCATACATTCATACTCAAATAATGATATATCACATGGCAGGTCTCATTGACAAGTTTGATGCGCGGTGGAGGTAGTACAAGGAGGTCGAAAATTTCCGAATTGATAAAACTTTCGTAGCATAAAAATTATTGAAGTTCCATTATTATTAAAAATTTATTTTAGAATAGGTGGCAAATTTTGAAACATAGGATTAATTCAACGGCACATATGTTCAGAAAGTCGTGCTGACTTTGGCGTCACAAAGTCACCAAATTTTTCTTCTAAGTTATCGACTTAAATCATCTTCAGGTATGTGATTTTATAAATTGTTTAAAGTTAAATAATATTATTTATTTTTTTATTAAAATAATTGATTTAATAATAAATTGTTTGATTTTTTAAAATAAATAATTTTATTTAATTTATTCATATCAATAAAAATTACTTTTTTAATCATAAAATTTAATTTAAATACTCATTTTAATAATTTTAATATCAGAATAATTTTTTGTACAAATAACTTAAATATATATAAAATGATAGGTTATATAAAATTAAGATAAATAATTTATTTAAATAATAATATATTATAAATGTTTTTGGAAATTACTTATCCTCGTAAAACGAAATTATTAACGACCATAATTTCACCCACATGCTTGTCCAATTGGACCAATCTCCTTAGTATATAACGTGAGGAAAAAAAAAAAGAAAAAACAAATACACTAATGTCTCATAAAAGACATACTCATGATATCCGTCAACGATAAATTAGAAATTTCCGTCGATAAATTCTTCAGAATTATAAAAACATCTGCCTCAGAGAATGTCCCATATCCTTATCATAATGGTAGCAAAAACAATATTGCTAGCCTGCCACGTCCAATTACTCTTTATCAATTACTGTTAACAAAACCTTATGGTTTACATGCTTTTATACTGTTAATTAAATAATACTAGTATACTCTTATGCAGTTAGTAGTAACATTTTATTAGGATTTAATTGTATAATTTCTCGCTTATATATATTTTTATTTTGTATATTTTATAATTTAATTATTTTACTTATATATTTTATATTTAAATATAAATTTGGTCATTAAAAATATTTTTTATTTTGATTCTTTAAATTTGTTTAATTTTAGTTATTATTATTAAGTAATTTTTTTAGTTTTAATTCATATTATGTTTTAAATGATAGCATAATAATGATGTTAGTAGTATAATTATGTATAAATTTTTTTATCAAATTATATTTTTAAATATTACATTAATTAGTTTAATATTACTGATTATTTTAAATAGATAAAGATTTAAAAATATAATTTATTAAAAAAATGTATATATCTAATATATTTGACTCTTTAAAAAAATAATAAATCATTAAACTAATAAAATTATTATTATGATATCATTTAATACTATTACTTGATAGTAATAATTAAAATAAAAATATCTTTAAATAACTAAAATAAAAAAATTTAAAAATTAAAATTAAAAATTTATTATTTAAAAAATCAAATTAATATTTAAGTATTTTATAAAAAAAAATACTACGTTTAGTAGCCTTTCCTACAATCTCTTTTATGGACAACAGCAGTGGCTGAAATTGCAGTCACTGACCATTCTAATGATTATTAGTCCATACCTCCATGGGTGGCCAGATTTTTTATTATTATTAGGCAATATGCTTCATTTATAATTTCATTAATTTGATCCTATACAACTTGGCAACATATAGGTGTGTATTTTATGCATCACTGTAAAGTAGAAGCAAATCTTACAAGTGAATTGAAGTAAACACAGTTAAACTATGTTTAATTAGATGGACAAAATAGGATAAATAGAATTTTAGATTTGTAATGAAACTCATAAACTTCATCTTACTTCATTCTATTACTTTTAATCTTAAGTTAGTGAAAATAAAATAGAATTTGTCAGTTCTTGCAACTTAAGTTAATTCTTGTTACGTGGTTCTCTTCTTTGCTTGTTGAATATCCTTGTGGGTCTGTTTATGCAATCTTATAATGCTTCTGACACCTTGAAAAGAATCCTCACCAATGCATTTTACTTTTTCAACAACTTGACAGATTCATTTGTATATCGTCTCAAGCACATGAAGCATTTATATGAGTAAACATCCATTTCAAGTCTTTCAACTTTTCTATCCACATCAAACTATTTTCTGTATTTAAAATACTCAATTGTTGGCCATAAAACGTAACTATTAAAAAAGTTGATCAATTTTTTTCCCAGTTTAAGCACTAATGTAAAATATGTAATCGACTTATTGATAATACCAGGTATTGAGGAGGGATTCTCTAAGCGTAGGAACCAATATAAAGTTAGTAAACAACAAATAGAGGACAAAAATAATTATTTATTCTTGATATCCAATCCAAAAAAACTTTTAAAAAAGATTTAAATTTATTTTTAATCTATATAATTTTATTTTTATGTCATTTTAGTTTCTTAAAAAAATTATTGTACATTTGATTCTGTATATTTTAAAAATTTAGTAACTTTTACTTATTATTAGTTTTTGATTAAATTTTTAACCAAAATTAAGGACATAATATTCACACATTCATATGATAAATGATAGAATAATCTGACACATATTCTAATATGATATTAGTAATTTACATTTTGATTTTTATTATTATATGAATATTCTCTCAATGTCACATTGATATATGTCAAATTAATAGGTATATGTGTAACATTCATACTTAAGTGTCATGTCGTGTCATCATAATAATTTTTGTTAAGAATACTAGATTAATGGTAAATCAAAATTACTAAATTTTAAAAATATGAAGACCAAATGTGTAACAAAACTTTATAAGAGAGTTACATAATTATAAAATTATAATGTTTTAAAGTAAATTTAAATCTTTAACAAAATATGTCACTTGTTCTCAAAATTTAAGTATTGAATTACAAGTTATTTTTTTATGTAACTTTCACTAAAAGCACCATTAATTTTTATAAATAATTTGATTATCTAAATTTAGTCTTTATTTTTTAAATAAAAAAATAAAGGTGTTTATTAGTTATAAACAATTAATTTTAGTATATAAGGTAACATTAGAAAAAAAAATTAACTATAAATTACACTATTCCATCTACTTTTTAAATAAGAGAGTGAAAAAGTTAATATGAAAATTTTAAAATAACTTTTGGTTTTTTCTAAAATATTTAAGGACAAAGATTAAAGAATAAATAAATAAATACTATTGAAAATTACGAGAAAAATGTATTGTTGATATTAAATGTAAAAGTTCTTCAAGAATATTTTTTTTTTCTTAACTAGAGCAAAATAATTTAAAAATTATAAGATACATTTTTCAAACTTGAAGTTAGATGTTTTAAAAAAGAAAAAAGAAAAAAAAAATATAGAAGAATGATGATTCGACTGATTTTATCACGCACGAGTGGATGATCGACTGGCTTTTAACCCACTTTAAGTTTTACATGTTTGATACTTTCATCAAGTTTAGAACTTAATTGATACACAAGCTTCAATGATTTTTTCCAAATCAAGATATCATGGCTATTAATGTAATCTATGTAAGCTCATTAGTCTTGATTACTCTATGACTAATTAATATAAAGGTACTTTGCCTTTTCATACTGCTATCACAAGGATGTTATACAGTTTAATCAAATTAAAAGATAAAAAGTTTATTTCCCTTTCAATAGGATTATGCAAAGCGTAAAGGGAAAAATGTGTATTTTATCTTGCTTCCAAGCATTCTCAAAGAAGCAGTGTATTTACAGCAATTACAGCTTGCATGAGTGTGCATGCTGCTGCTATTTACTGTTTTAACAGTTTCCAAAAGGGTTATTAACATAATGACATTTCAATCATAGATGAGAAAGAATTAGATTATGTCTTTGACGTTATTTGCTGCCTAATATGTTTGACCAACCTAATAAATTCCTCAATAATCTATGACCCTTCTCACCTGTCAAATCAGAATTTTCCACTTTAAGAAAAAAATTTGATCTATTCAATCAACCTTCTTTCTAAAGATACTTATAGCAGAGAAAACTATCACTCTCTTCATCTTTGAAGCATACTTATACCACTACTTGTTTGTTAACAACATATGATTTAATCATTAAAAATGATGAAGAGTTGCTTTAAAACTACAGGGCAATCCAAGTCTTCTTTTGACTACATAATGCAGATAGTTTGTAGTTCAATTAACATACATTTTACATTAAAATACAAGAGACCCTTCAAGTTGTGAGGATTATATCTCTAAATACAAAATCTGTGCTAATTCCTGTCATTTTCTAAGAAAGTGAAATTTAACACCTACACATGTGATTCTGTGGAAGACTGAAAGGGAAACAAAATTCAAAATTTCAGTTTAGATTGCTCAACTAGGTTATGATTGAATAATTGAACATATTATAAAGTTTGCTATATTGTTATCGGATTAAATTGTTTCAAATGAGATAGCAAAGAGGCTAAAATTGATTGATATAGTCTGGTTGAACATATCAAAGGAAATAAGGCAAACCACTGTGATAAAAGTAGGGTAATTAGTTGAAAGTTATAGAAAACTTCAGAGGGCATATGATGAATATTTCAAGATCTGAGACAGAGGCATAAAATCATTGCCAGCTTCTTACACAATCTTGTTTGAGAAGAGAAACCGTGCAGCAGTTGATATTTATGTTAGTTTATTTTAGTAGGTTATACCAACCCCTATTTCTATCTCCTCTTTGGGCTAATAAATGGAATCAAAAAACACTTAATCATAAACAAATGTTATGGACATTGTTTCTAATCACCTTTCCTTATGTTTTCTTTAAGAACTGTCCTCAAATGTATTTGGTGCTCTTTTCACTATTCAACTACCTATAAGTGGTCACAAATCTTAGAAGTTATACAATATAACAGTGGAAACAAAGCAAAGGAATGACAAACTTTTATCTTTTCCATAGTGATTAACAGAGGTGTCAGATTCAAATATTCTGGTAATTAAAGAGTAAATTCACTAACTAGGAAAATATTATGGCCCTTTCGATTTATATTACATGTATAGTAGCCAAGTAGTGTAAAAAATTCAACGAATTAATGGGGAAAAAAAAAAGAAAGAAACAGATAACAGAGATTTAATATTCTAATAAATAATTAAATAAATTTATGTTACATCATAGTATAAAAATAAATAAATTTTAGGCGTAAAATTTAAATAATAAAAATCAGAGGCACAAAACACATAGCAATAATGATTACCTTTGATTAATTTGTTTGTTAAGACAAGATTGGCCCATTACGTAATCACGCAATTATAGCATGCATATACCTAACTTATTCAATGTAAGTGCAAATTGTAAGTCATGCAACATCAAAAACAGAAAGAGTAATGAAATAGTAGAACACAGCAAAACATTAGACATCCCTATTTCCTTGAAATGATTATCTTGACTCTTGAATCATGTGGTTTGTCTTGAAAGTTTCTCATGCATGAAACGTGTGAGCTAATTAATTACTATTTGTATGGATTATTAGCAGCCTACTATCATTTTCCCTAATTACAAAAAATATAAAAGAAAAAATAAAACTGGACTGCTATACTTTAACTTCACCCAAAGACAACACAGATGAAAACAAGTATAACTTACAACCTACTCAAAGCATTGCATGTATGGTATTGGAAAAAGAAATAATAAAAATTTGAAACTTTCCATTCCATTACTTAAATTTATATTATTAGACTAATTTTTTCTTCGTATCATTTTAAAGCAAATAAAACAGACCGTGCTACGTTCATAAATTAAGAAATCAAGACGACAACTGTTTCATGATTATACTACTATTATTCATGTTTCCTTCGCTTCAAGGTGAGGCATGCCTAGTGTGATTGTGGGGCTCCAATTCATAGCCCATACATAGGCTTAAAAGTTGAAACCCTTTGTGTATAGCTCTTGTTTGATCTTGTCCATAGGCTTGTGTCCCATTGAAAAGCTTTATGGTTCAGTCAATTACATCTTTGACACACTCATTTATACCAAATTTTACTTCTAGCTTCATAATTTAAACAATTAAGCATATATCTTATTTATATAATATGAAATTCATAGTATTTCTTACTTTTCAAATTAAGCTCCTCCAATTCTAAGTTTCTTTTACAATTCAGTATGTATTCTTAGGTAAAGACCCTCTTATATATATGCAAGGTTTAAAGTAATGAATGTTTATGATGACTTTTAGTAATGGATATATAGACTGATTCTGTTTCTAAAAAACAATCCTTTTGTATTTATTCTTTGTTTATGATTAAATTTCTTGTATATAAAACAATCATAGAAACATTCACAATATACTAGAATTAGTTTCTCCAATATATTTTTTTTTTCATATATATGATTTGAATTTGAGATTTTATTTAACTTTCTAAGTTTAAAAAATACAGCAAATTAAAAAAATTAAAATAAAAAATACAATCAAGCCACATAATTAATGGAAAAAGAAAGTTAAAGTAAATCAGGTCCAATGTATAAGGTGCACAACTAACGTCCCCTCCACCATTCTTCCTAATCAGGATGGCACTCGGGCTTCCACAATCTACAGATATTTCAGGATCAGAAAATCAAGGCTGATTTATGAACTAAGAAATATGAATGGTGATTTGAAATATGTAAAATTCATCTGGTCCTATTTGTTAGGTCGTGTAAAGGAAGGACCATCATATAGGGTACTACCAATTACATGCATGCAGTGTGAAGACCAGAGAATCCTGTCCACACCAAAGGAAAAGAGAAATAAAAAGAGAAAAGCAACACAGTGAGCACTGATAAGGGCTATAAGTAACTCCAACTTTTATCAATTGCTATGATATTTGACTAGAAATTCTAACAAAATTATCTTCTACGTGCTTTTTCTAATGTATTTTGTATTATTAATATATAAGTGAGTCTTACTAGTTAGACAGGGGAGCTCAATTTTTCAAGTCTCATATATATTTAAACTAATAAAATTAATACATTAAAAATTATATTAAAGAATATGTTGATAATGTTATTAATTTGATAAATGTATTTTTATTATAATGATAACATATATTCTCCACAAGATCATAAATATATTTCATATAAGATAAATTTATTTGAGTTAAGTAAGACCCATAAACAATAAAAAAAAATTAAATATTTATCACAATTAGGGATTCAAGATTTAAATATATATTTCATCTATTATATTTAAATATTTATTTTTTTAAAAAAATTAAATTAAAATATACATATTTTAATCTCTTAAATTTATGAAATATTTTTTAATTATTTTTATAATAAAAAATAATCACCAATTGTACATCAAAACCTGAAAAACCAGTTAGGAAGGATTAGAAAAATTTTAAAAATTTAAAGAATAAAAAATATACACTTTAATTTAAAAAAAACTAAAAAAGAATGAAAAAATATATTTAATGTATTTGGTAAATATGGAAGATAGAAGAGGTAATGAAGTATTGGACGTAAAGGTAGAAGAGTCCAGGTGGTACTATTGAAGTCCAAGTGGACAGATTTCAAAGCACTCATTTTACTTTATCACGTGTGTCTCCAGCCAGCAAACCATCGCAATCCCTCAAATTATGGTTTCCCTTTGGCTACGTGAAACATATTCAACTATAAAAGGCCCCCATTAGCTCCAACACATTCCCCACATTACATGAAACCACCTTGCTTTTGAATTTTCACCTATTCCATCCCTTCAACTCCTCCTAATCTTTCTGCCAGCATTTTGGTCCAACCACCATGGTTTCTGAGACCCTCCAAAGTCAATCCAAGACCGTTTGTGTGATTGGAGCAGGACCATCAGGGCTAGTGGCAGCCAGGGAGTTGAGAAAAGAGGGTCTCAAGGTGATTGTGTTGGAGCAGAATCATGATGTTGGAGGGCAGTGGCTGTATGAAGCAAATGTGGAAGGAGAGGACCCTTTGGGGAGAAAGCCTTTTCTAAAGGTGCATAGTAGCATCTATGAATCTTTGAGGCTCACATCTCCACGAGAGATCATGGGGTTCACTGATTTTCCTTTTTTGGTCAAGAAGGGTAGAGACATGAGGAGGTTCCCTAGCCATACTGAGCTTCTTCTGTACTTGAAGGACTTTTCTGAACATTTTGGCTTGAGAGAGATGATAAGGTTCAATACAAGGGTGGATTATGTTGGAATGTTGGATTATGGTGTCTGCAGTAATGATTTGAAGTGGCTGGTTAGAAGCATAGAGAAGAAGTGTGAGAAGGTGGTGGAAGAGGTGTTTGATGCAGTGGTTGTGGCCACTGGTCATTACTCTCAACCAAGATTGCCCTCCATTCAAGGTAGGTGAAAGTCAGAGTAATCTCTTGATCTCTGTCTCACATTGCTTGTGTATATACAAGTTCTCCAACCATTTATTTCATGTCAGAGAATAGAATAGATTTTTTTTTATCTATAAGAATCAAAGATAGATATTGAAGAGTTTATAACAATTTAGGTACTCTACTAAACTGAGTTAGACTTTCTTGACAGAGAATAGAATAGATTATGTATACATGGAATTGTACTTTCTAAACTCAAGCTTATTTGTTTTGTTTCTGTGTTTCTGATGCTCAGGAATGGATACATGGAAAAGAAAACAAATGCATAGTCACATTTACAGGACTCCAGAACCATTCCGCAATGAGGTATATGACATATGTAATCTCTTTTTCTTTTTATTTTCTCAATTATTTGAAAATCATGAACTTTGCATAACAGAAGGCCATATAAGTTGAGTAAAAGGTAGAGAAGCAGGCACAGGCACATGTGCAGTAGCTTAACAATGAGAAATATTGTAGCTGTCATATTCTAACAACCCTTCCCTTCATGCTTTAAATATGCACTCTTAAACTTAATAGTGGCAAATTTTCATTTAACAGATTGTAGTGGTGGTTGGAAATTCCTTGAGTGGGCAAGACATGTCAATAGAGCTTGTGGAAGTAGCAAAAGAAGTCTACATGAGTTCCAGATCTCTTAACATCTCTGAGGGTTTATCAAAAGTCATATCCAAACATGCCAACTTTCATCTTCATCCACAGGTAATCACTTCTTCAAGTTCTAGTCTCAAGTAAAACAAAAGATATTTAAGGTTGTTTGAATAAGCTTTTTCATAAGTTGATTTTAATCAAGAGAAGTTTAGTTTTTATTTTATAAGTGCTTAAAGAGAAATTTATCTAATGAGGATCTTTAACTTTGGTAGCTTCATAACATGTGGTAACTGGTGCAGATAGAGACACTTCAAGAGGATGGACGGGTAACATTCGTGGATGGTTCTTCCATTCTTGCAGACTCTGTTTTGTACTGCACAGGGTAACGTCCCACTTCACCAGAAAAACAAGCTTTCAAGAAATTTGATTAAACCCCTATTTGTGGCAACATCTATTGTCTGTCATGAATAGTACACTTAATCAAAGAGCAAAACCAATCTTATGAATTTCATTTCACTAACTTAAGTTCCAAAAGATATCATGATTGATTAATCATGATCTTGGGCTTGGAGATTTCACTGTGGGGCCTATGTCCAAACATGTACCGATGCTTCCTTTTAGATTTAATTAGTTGTGTTTTCTAATCATTGATGGGTTTTAAATTCGATTGGTTATGTGTAGGTACTCCTATGCATTCCCCTTTCTTGACACCAAAGGAATGGTGGTTGTAGATGATGACAGAGTGGGGCCATTGTATGAGCACACTTTTCCCCCATCACTTGCTCCATCCCTTTCTTTTATAGGCATCCCTAGAAAGGTAAACTACCCCAAAATCAGCAATTTGAATTCAATTTAGGTCACATGTTTTTAACACACGTACACATAACTTTTAGTTGTAAATTGTAATGGCAATATATATTTTCTTCAATGTCTGCTTCTAATTTAGCAATAAAATTGTTAATTGATGAGAGTGCATATTTGTGCTTACAGATCATAGGATTCCCTTTCTTTGAGTCCCAAGCAATATGGATAGCTCAACTGCTTTCTGGGAAAAAAGTATTGCCATCATGGGAGGAAATGATGAAATCCATCAAGGAGTTCTACCATTCAAGGGAAGCAGCAGGCATTCCCAAGCACTGTACCCATGAAATTGCAAACTTTGAGGTAAAGAAATTAAAACTTTAATTTAAAAGCTTTTTACTACAAACTTGGAAGTAATCATTTAGTCCTTGAAACTATTGGCATTGGTCACTTTAGTGCTTGTTTGGTTCTATGTTAGGCACAATATGGTTCATATCTGAGCATGAACTATAAATAGTAACTTCTACATATTTTTTTAAATTGACACAAAAGTCCTAAAGACGTGCATATCTATCGCATATCTTAACATGTATTTAATTTGTTGTTTTACAAATTTTTTTATCTAGTCTTAAATTAGTAAAATATCATTACACTTTAATTTTTTGTGTAAAGCAACTATAAAAAATAAATGAAGAAGATTTAAATGAGTGATTTTTTTTTTTTAAGTTAGAAACTAAAATGAAAATTTCATAAAGCCATAACTAAAATTAGTATTTATTCCATAAACTCGGATTCATAACTTTACACGTGATAACCTATTTATCATTAAATTTTATGATTTGAAATCATATTTTAAATGGTGCATGTGTTGTCACAAAAAAATTAAGTCATTTCTATTCATGATGTTAAAATCATTTTTTTTTCTTTTTAATGCTGGACCTTAATCAGGATCGACCTAGGATAAAAAGTAAAAATAAATAAATAAAAATGAGGTGTTAAGATAGAGATCACCTTATGAATCCCTGTAGTCTCTAATATTACTACTTATACTACTACTTTACCTTAATTTAAGGATACGAAATAAACAGTTCAAAAAGAGAGCATGGTAGGCGTTGAAGTAAAAATGTGAGAGGCTTAAAATTATTGGCATGTTGGCAAGCACTAATTTGAGCAAGTTTTTGTTGCATTGCAGTACTGTGACAAATACGGGGAAAATGTGGGGTTCCCACATATAGAAGAATGGAGGAAACAGCTATGCCTATCAGCCTTAATTAACTCTGATGTCAACTTAGACACATATCGAGATTCGTGGGATGATCATGAGCTTCTCCAAGAGGCCCTTCAAAGCCCTCACTTCACTCAACTTGGACTTGAAGATTCTCCCCTTTAAACCCAAAAAGTATAAAAATATAAAAATATAAAACAAAGGAAATTTTGATTAGCACTAAAATCATTTGTTTATGTAATTGCTGTTTTTAAAATTATGGAATGTGATAAAGGAGATTGAATGAGAAGAATATTGGATTTGATATAAAGAGAAAAATGTGTTTGTGAAGCTGAAACTTTGTTTGTATCTTTGTTGCAAATTATATATTTTATAACAATGCTAAGACTTAAGGGGCACTCCACAGAACATAGTTAGTTAAATGGGGAATTTCGTCGAACAGTTGGAGAAGACAAGTACACTTGATCACTAACTACCAAAGAATAAAGTGGAAACGAGAGTGGTAACAGAAATGGACAAAATTTGTAGTTATTTTTAATTAAAATTAACATTTCATTTCCATAATTGAAAAATGTGGAATGATACAGATTTGTTATGCCACATTAAATGTCAGTATAACTTAGGAAAATGAAATTTTGATTCTAATTAAAGAATATAACTAAAATCACGTACAGCTAATCTAACTTTTGTTTATAAAAGTAAGTTTAATCGGATATTTGATCTTTATAGTTACATTATTTTTTTAGAAAAGACATCAAATAAAATAAAAATTATGATTAATATTTTATTAGAATAAAAAGTTTATTATTATTTTTTATTTTTACGTACCTTAAAAGACAGTTTAAAATCTATGGAAGTAGTATTTTGGTTTAGTTACAATTTTTAACCTTAGTTTTTGTTATCTAAAATCATCTAACTTAATTACATATAAATATTTTTAAATTGTTATAAAATTAAAATTAATAATAATTTTTTTTTAAATTTATATAATTTTAATTTTATAATGATTTTAAATGATCTAATTATATATATGTTAGTCAATTATAGACAAAAAAACATAATAAAAAGTTATAACTGTAAAAATTAAAATAAAAATATTTAAATTATAAGATTAAAATAAAAAGTTATTATAACTACAACATCAAACATAATTAAATTATAAAAATATTATTAATGCTTTTTTAATAAAAAAATGTTTATTAATTTTTTGGTTTTTTCTTAATTAGTATTTAAGTAAAACTATTTAAAAAAAATGAAAAAAATGTATTTACCTAGATGAAATTACTTTTGTCACATCAAGAATAAATGTCATTTACATTGGTATCTCTCTTTTATGTTGGCCTCTTTGGAAGTGTCATCCTCAAAACCATCTTTTAACAGTGGTAAGAAGGCAACAATTTTTATGTATTATTGTAAAAAAAAAATATAATTAATTAATAAAAAGTCATTGTTATTATAACTTTTGAAAAATATAAAAAATTAATAAATTTATTATTTATAATAGTTTAGAATTAAATGACAAAATAAATAAAAACTTTTTATAATATGAATGTGTACATTATTTTTTTTCAAAATTTAATATATTTTTATTCTTTGCATTTATTAAAGATGATATAATATTAGTCTCTTGTTAAAGAGTAAAAACATGTACTATTTTTTTTTTCAACATATTGAGAGTAAAGTATATTAAATTTTTATGGAACCTAAACCTGAAGAAACTAATTCAGATTTTACTCGTTTTGGTGTCTAAAGTCAAGATCTGTCCTTTTATTTCTTTCTTCTTTTAATCTTTTTTTTTAATATTGTCATCAGGTAAGATAAAGTATAGTAGATCGAAGAAACATTTTTACAACAAAGTCAAAATGACAGAGGATCCACTACCTGTCTCAGGTTTAAGATGAACTAGTTGAATTATTTTAATTAATTAATTAATCTATCGAATCAAACAATGTAAGCAGAACAGTCTATAATTTATAATATAAAAAGTAATGTTTAATTATAATTTTTAATTTTTCTTTTATAAATTTTATCTCCTACAAAATATTTTATCACATTTTACTTTTTACTTTTAAAAACTTTACAAATTTTATTTTTGATCATATCTTTCTTAAATTCTAAAACACTAATACTTTGTGATAATTTTTAATTATGATTAAATGTATGTATATAAAATAAATATTTTTAATAAGCTCAAATTTATTTTTATCTTTTATTTTATTTATTTTGTTTAATTAGATGTTTTATTTTAAAAAAAAATAATTTTATTATTTATATTGTTAAAGTAATGTAAAATAATATTTTTGTCAATATCAACTTAAAATTGTTAATAAATTTGAGATATTTAAAGTTAAAAAGTGACAGAAAGCACCACTTTTAATATAGATATATAAAGTGAATTAGAACCCAAATCAAATTCCTATTAACATTAAGACAATGATTGATAATTCAAAATCAAAACTTGAAAAAAAAAATACCCAAAATCTAAAGCCATCAATTCACACATTCAAAACCCCCCAAAACTTAAAACCAAATTGCAAAACCCAACAAAGAAACCTCAAACAACAAAACAAGAACTAATTACATTCCCAACTTTCCGTAGACATCAATGTTGCATTCATCGCCACACGCAACCACAAATCACCGCTTTGCCCTTCACAGCAATAGTGTCAATAATCGACAAACCCTCTCTCTATCTTTGAGTTGGTGAATCCCTCTTTCTCTCGTTTTTCTTATGCTTGTCTTCAATTGTGCATTTGGGGTTTTCAATTCCTTCTCTTAACGTGCTTATAGATATTTTTGACGATTTAAAATGGACAAAAATTTATTTATACTTATTTAAAAGTTCAAGTAATTATTAACAATTTTTAACAATTAAGAAAACGTCAATTTAATTTTTTTAATATTGAAATTATCAAACGTGATGAAAAGGATTAAAATTAATTTTTTTAAATATAAAAAATCAAACTGAATAAAAAATAAAATAAAATATTACAAGTGAGTTTTAGCCTTTCTAATATAATAATAGTTAAAAATTGTTACTAATATTATATTTTTAAACTGAAAGACGGTCACTCACTGAGAGAGAAAAAAGTAAAAGTAAAATAAAATTTAATAATAACAGTATTTTTTTAGTTGTCATTATATTAAAAATATTTATTTTAAATATATTTGTAAAAATTTTAAAAGTGAAAATAAAGTGTGTTAGAATAATTTATTAAAGGTAAAATTTGTTTAAAAAAAAGTAAAAAAATTGGAGTGTGTGTTAATCTTTTTAGGTTGAAACAAGCAAGAAAGAGATAAACATCCACTTGATTCCAACGATTAAAGATCCAGGGGTATGTCAAGATAATGTATAAAAGGACAACTAGGATCGACTTTAAGCCAAATTCTCCCACTATATTAGGATTTTATTTTCATACTTTCATTTTTTATAATTATTAAAAATATATATTATTTAAATAGTTAAATAATTTAATTTATAATAATAATAATAATTAAATAAAAAATTAAAATTATATTTTTAACCAAAAATATAATTTAATTTTTATTTTATTTTAAATTTCTTTGTTATTTATTAATTTCAAATATTGTTTGAGCTAAAATATAATTAATATTTTAATATATAATTTA
>JAMLFT010002591.1:0-24867 GCA_026544285.1 Pachyrhizus erosus | reverse complement strand
TATTAATTAATTAATTAATTATGTTACAATTTAACTCCTCGTGTATATAAGAATTTTCGTGTAGATAATTCCTATTATCCTTCTTGAAAAATCATATGAAGACATTTGTCAATAACATGAGGTGCCAATGCCACCTTCTACAACTAAATCCAAGCATCAGCACACAAATCTGTCCCACCTTACAACAAGTTAATAAATTGAAAACAAAGCCCACATGTATGGAACTTTCTTACACTTATTTCACTTTCCGCCCCAATCTAAATTTTGTGATGCATATCTGCTTAGCTTATATATTCTTACATACAAAATCCACTGAAACCCATTTGAGGTTGAGACCAAACTAACTATAAGGATCATGGCTTGGTTAAGAAACCTCTCCAAGTTTGCCACCATGAAAGCATCATCATCTCAAAGACCCAAAATCACTGACCCATTTTGTCTTTTACCTTCCTTCACTTTTCTCTCCCACTTCAGCTCCAACCCTGTTGAGGAGAAGCCTCGTGTTAAGCCTGTTGAGTATTCGGGTTTGGAGCCAACAAGGCCCCATGAGAAACCACGTGTGGTGGTTCTGGGTTCAGGGTGGGCTGGGTGCAGGCTCATGAAGGGCTTGGACCCTCGTGTGTATGACATTGTTTGTGTATCACCTCGCAACCACATGGTCTTCACCCCTCTATTGGCCTCTACATGTGTTGGAACTCTTGAGTTTAGATCCGTTGCTGAACCCATTGGGAGGATCCAACCAGCTATTTCTAGAGAGCCTGGTTCTTATTTCTTCCTGGCCAATTGTACTCAAATTGATGCACATAACCATATGGTGTGTGTGTGTTCACTAGTTTTGTTTCGTTATGAGTGGTTTCTAGTACTAAAATATTATCCAATTTCTATGTTTGCACGTGAAGGGCATGTGCACACTCCTCTTTTGAAAATATTAACATATGATTTAATTAATTACAATTATTATTGCATTCATGTTCATTAAAGAAAAATGACTTTGAGGGGTGTGATGAATGATTTTCTTTAGAGTGTTTCTCCTTTTCCTGTTAAATTTGATGACTTTGGAGTGGACATGTATGGCCAATATTTTTCTTGTTCATGCCAACGTGTATGTTACAACTTAGTGACTAGCAATGTAAGCTACACACTATTTCTTTTATGAAAGAATTTATGATATTTGTTATCTAGAAACTTACTAAAAATGAAGAAGAAAGAAGACTTTAGAATGTACGGAATTTGGAATTTCTGCGGTATGTTAAGTGATGAAGAATTTGTCACTTACTAGATTTACATTTTTTGTGCCATTTATAATGGAATTTGGGACTCAAACTTTCCAAGGCAGTGTCTATTTGCCCGGATGAAAATTACAATTTGATATTATTATTGGTTGGACTTGGAAGAGTGGTACCATAGCATTGTGGCTTAGTTATGGAGAATTTGGTGCTTGGTTTTGAAGGTGCATTGTGAGACTGTGACTGAAGGAGTAGAGACAATAGCTCCCTGGAAATTTTCAATCTCATATGATAAGCTAGTAATTGCATTAGGATCACAGCCTTCCACTTTTGGAATTCAAGGAGTCAAAGAACATGCCATTTTTCTTCGTGAAGTTCAGCATGCACAGGAAATTCGTAGGAAGCTGCTCCTGAACTTGATGCTGTCTGATGTTCCAGGTTTGCTAAACAATAGTTTTACTATGTTAGGCAAATATTGAGTTATCACAATCTATTTAGAGCAAGTATAAAAAGCTTTTATACCATCCTTTAATCACAAATTATTATATATAATGAATTTGTTTATTTTTATAATAATTATTTTAAAAGTTACAGTAATGATAATTTTTTTATTAGTTGATAGAGTAAATTTTTTATACTAATATTACTTAGAAATTAAACTCTTTTATTATGTTTATGTTTTAGTTGTACATCACTTTTGTGCTTTATTTGTTTGCAGGGATTTCAGAAGAGGAGAAACAAAGGCTCTTGCACTGTGTGGTTGTGGGGGGTGGTCCTACTGGAGTTGAATTCAGTGGTGAGCTTAGTGATTTTATCATGAGAGATGTTCGTCAAAGATATGTCCATGTGAAGGATTACATCCGTGTTACTTTAATTGAGGTATGCTAAGTACCATCAAATATGTGGTATGTGAACTTATGGAAGCAAAAATTGTCTATTAAGGTAGTTTATGTCCTTAAAAAATGTATTCATGCCTTGTTAGGCAAATGAGATATTGTCTTCCTTTGATGACCGGCTTAGGCGCTATGCTACCAAGCAGTTGACAAAGGTGAGTTACATATTGATGCAAAGTCATTTCATTTTCAGCATTAATTTGGAATCTTCATTATACTAGATTACTCATCATCACTGTAGTAATGTCTGAAACTGATTGACAAGCAAGCTAGTTGTTAAAATTTTTCTGTATTAGTTTCATTATATTTTGCCAATGTTGTAGTCTCTCTCAGTCAGGAGTTCGTCTTGTTCGTGGCATTGTGAAAGATGTTAAAGCTCAGAAGATTGTCCTTAATGATGGTTCTGAGGTTCCATATGGGTTGTTGGTATGGTCCACTGGTGTTGGCCCATTGCCTTTAATTCAATCTTTGGATCTCCCAAAAGCTCCTGGTGGAAGGTTAGTCTTCTTAATCAATATTGTTGCATTCACTTCCTAGGGACAACCTTGGCAAAGTTTCAAATTAGAAACTGATTTGTGGATAGATATATACTTTTTTTTTTTTTTTGGTCATATAAGGAAACCTCTGAACTAGGAAACCTGGATCAGGTATATAAGGAAAGCTTCTGAATGTTTTTGTTTCATAGGATTGGTGTTGATGAGTGGCTTCGTGTTCCTTCTGTACAAGATGTGTTCTCAATAGGTGACTGCAGTGGATTTGTTGAAAGTACTGGAAGGCAAACACTCCCTGCATTAGCCCAAGTAAGTGATATCAGGTTCATCACGGGGTGTTTACTTGTCATTCTATTACCTGTTTTCACTTTTTAATTACAAAACTACCATTTTTTTTTCAATTTGATTCTTATTTTCAAAGATTTACACAGGAAACAGAAAAAACAAAAGAAATTTGTCTTCAGTGTTTCCTATACAAATTTTTTAAAACAGGAAACAAATTGAAAAGAAGGTGGCAGTTTTGTAGTTTAAAAATGAAAACACAAATAAACGCCCCAGTTTCTCCCGCACACTTCTTCATTTGCAATTTGTAGTTTTGATTTTAGGCTAAGGTCTGATATGATACATTTCATATTGACTTTGTTTTTTAATTCTAATTTGTGATGATTCACTTCTGCTTTGCCCTTGACACATTGCCATTTGAATTCCACAGGTGGCAGAGAGGCAAGGAAAATACTTAGCAGCTCTATTAAACAAAATTGGTAAAGAAGGTGCAGGTCATGCAAACAGTGCAAAAGAAATAGAATTTGGGGATCCATTTGTTTACAAGCACCTTGGAAGCATGGCAACTATTGGTAGATACAAGGCACTTGTTGACCTTAGGCAGACCAAGGTAATACTTATCATTCCTGAGATACTGCTGGTACTTCAAATACATACTGTGAGTCACTTACCATGCTCTTACAGGAGGCAAAAGGGTTGGCTCTGGCAGGATTTCTTAGTTTTTTTATTTGGCGCTCGGCATATATCACACGTGTTATCAGCTGGAGGAACAGATTCTATGTATTTGTCAACTGGATTACAACTGTTGTATTTGGCCGCGATATAAGCAGATTATGAAAATCTTAAGGTAATCACTTTTAGCATTATTAAGAGTTGTTCCCCAAGGTTTTTATTTTTTATTTATTTTTATATAGTTTTGTTGGGGCTTGGAATTGTTGGTAAGATCTTTATGTGAAAATACTTTTGCTTGATTGCATTGAGGGTTCTTCATAGAAGCAAATAACTGTCATGAGATGAATTCCAGTTTACTGGACAATGGACAGCATGGAACTGCACTATTTCATGACATTTGCTGTATGTTCGATCTGATAAAAGCAATGGCAAATAAAAGAGGATGTTGAGGAACGGACTTGAAGGACAAGGCAATGAAACTAACATCTTGAAATCAATGAAGCTTATTTTGTCGACACATTTTTTTTCTCTCTTTTAGCTTCTCATCAATCAGAAATGTAGCTATCCTATGTCTTTTTTTGTACATATTGAAACCAGGAAATCAATTTTCATGTTCATATATTGTTCATGAAATATGTGGTCACAATAATATCAGTTCAGTTACCTAAATGTTCACGATCTCTTTTATATCAGTAGATTATTGAAATGGAAAAATATTGTCACAGGTCATTCTTGTAATTGGTACTAGTCCCTCCAAGTGCAAGTGTCTTATTGAGTTCTTGGTTGAAGTATTGTAAAAAGACTCGAAGTTTAGACTATAGCCATTCCACTTACACTTGAACGGACTAGTAAAGTGATGTATATGGTTTAACTTAATAAGCATGATAACATCATTTTAAGCGTTTACCAGAAGTGGAAGACTTGTTTTTTCAACATAAACTTGAAAGAATCTAACACAGACTAACTACTAATCTACTTCAGGAGGCAATGTCATGAAATTATGAAATGCAATAGTATTGATTACGCATGCTTGGTTTTAAATAAATTAGTTATAGATAAGTAAAAAAGGGATTAATATATATTTTATAGGCATTATCTATATAATTTTATGGATTGATTTAAAAATGCAAACTTATTTCTCTAACATAGAATTTTGTGCATCATCTATATATTTTGTGAACGTTGTCCAACTATGAACTTCATGATAAGTTTACCTTATTATTTAATAATGCAACTTTTTATTACTTTGCATCTGTATAAGTGGCTATAGATACATTGTCTAATAATGGATCCTTTCTCTTTTACTAAAGCTTGCGAAATGTTGGTTTGGAGAGGTTAAGTTTACCTATTTCTAGAAGCATTGTTAAAGATGTAAGGTTCTTATTGGTTTTCATTTTTGAGAAGACAATATCTACAACAAACAATTCATTCCGTCTTGTGTCACTATTTTCACGACTTTAAGCCCGTGAGTACACAAATTATGAAACACTGTTAATAATAGTTTCCTTTATATAAAGGCTTTCAAGAAAATGAGAGGGCAAAGACATTGGTGTAACAATTGAAAGTGTACTAGTTAAAGAATTAACAGTAGAGTTTTATTTTTAATTTTTTAAAATTACATTTTAGATACATTAAAATTGTGATAAGAATCATTAATAACATTTTTTACTAAAGATTTTATTTTTAATTTTTTAATTAGTGTTCTTAAATCTTAACATTTACATTAAGAATAATATTAAATAAAATAAATATATCCTCCATTTATATTATTTATTTTTAAGGTATTGTTTGATAATTTAATAAATCTTGTTAAGATAGATTTTGATATCATTTTAAATAGGTGAATTTTGAATTTAAACTCAATCCTATAAAATTAATATGTAAGAAAAAGATTAGCCTCCACTTATATACACTATTTTGACTTCATTATTAATCAATGTGAAATCTTTAACACAAATCTTGAGATGTAAGAAATTAAAACCAACATTATTATCATTATGTAACAAATCTTACAGTTAGTTGGAACCTTTACCAAACATTATTTAGATAGTATACAAGTAATCATGGTATATCATCTCATCACTCTGCACATTCATTATTGTTCTTCACAAATCAAAATAGCTTGAAGAGGGATAACTTTGAAGTTCTCTGACTGCCCCCTAGCCAGTGTTGCATATGGACCCCAATGGCATCCAAATACATGCTACTCCTCCCATGCAAACCGACTACCTTGCCCTCTGTAGTGGTTGAAGTAAAGTATTTCCCTACTTCATCACCAAATGGACCATAGTGTCCTCGACTAGTATAGAATGTGAGTGACTTTATGATTATAGGTTTGTCATCACCAGTGATTGAACCATAGTAGCCACATATGCAAGTCAGAACCTCATGTGGGTACTCCAATTTTATCTAAAATCACAATAGCACAAGTAAGACTAAGAATGCACGGTCAAGTCCTTCTTTCTATAGCAATCATCAATGATCCAAGAAAATGAATAACAGGTATGAAACAAAATGAATGTGCTTAAAACAAGAGTTTAATATATGTGCACATTTAATGTAAAAATTTGTATATTCTCAACTAATAAAAAATTAACAGATATAACTTTTAATATAGTTATTATAAAAGTTAACAATCTCTTTGTTACCTATTGATATACTATTTATCTAAACAAAGTAGAAAAAATGAGAATCAATTCATCTTCATACCCGATGCATGGTATTTCCTCCATTACCGCCATGCTTTACAGACCATACAGATTGCTTGTATCTATCATACTCAATTTGAATTGAGCAAATGCCTTCAGGTGCTTTTGTCAAATAAATCTGCTTAATCCCAGAAAAGACTCCATCATCCCAGGGTCTACCTCCATCCCCACCCCATGGACCTGGTCCACATGGAGCTGGTTCTTTAACCACACAACGAGAAACCTGTGATGTGAAATAGGAAGCAAAAGTGAATAGAATATCCTCTTCAATATACATGCTAAAAGGCGATGCATCAAAAAGTAAAATATAGGTTAACTTATTCACTTGGTCTTTATAGATGTTTTCATTTTAAACTTTAGTCCCTATACAAGAAAATTTTAAATTTTAATCTCAACACATGCATAAAAAATTAAGTTTTGATCATTGTGGTTTATATTAGAGAAATGTTTTTGGTAACTCCCCCAAAATTGTCCACGAACTAAAATTTAATAATTTTTTAGTATAGAGAATAAAACTTAAAATGAGACAAATATAAGAATTAAATGAATAGTTTAACTAGTGAGGAGAGTTTGAGTAATATATATATATATGAGATCCAAAGTTTGATCTTCATTGTTGTTAGTGTAAAAAAATTGAATAGTTTAACCTGAATACAAAATTATTCAAGGAATACCTGTTCAATTGGTGCTGATTTGGCAACAACTGGCCACTGAGGATTGTCTATTTCTGAAATACTCGGTTCTCTTGAGATGATTTCCATGGAAGGAGACATTGCCACTGGCACTATGACTTTTCCTTCTATCGCATGTACACCAAGAGAATCTAGAAATAAGCCACTTCTACCATGAATACCAACAACCTTCCCTTCTCTGAGCTTTGTTGTGAAATAAGTTCCATATTCTTCTCCAAATGGTCCATAGGACCTTTTGGTGGTGTGGAAAGTAAGAGACCTTATAACAACAGGCCCCATGTACATCAGAGATCCAGAGTAGCCAGATATATGTGTCAGGACTTCATATGGAAAATCAAAGACTATCTGCGACATGATGCACAAAAAGGTTAAAAGAAAAAAATACAATCCCGTTGCCTAGTTTATTATGTAAAAGTAGATTACAAAGACTTGTTAACTCTTATTTACCTTTTCATGCTTGAACCCTCCTGCCCCACCATGTTTGTATCCCCATACAGGTTCCCCTTCCAGATCATACAAAGCTCTAATCCATACAATTCCAACATTGCGGGACAAGTCAATTTGCCTAACTCCTGTGTAGGGTCCATCATCAAACACATGCCCACCAGTGCCACCCCAAGGCCCGTATGTCACTACATCTTCAACTATTGATGGTGTCTTCTCCATGAAAACTATCTGAAGTGAATAAAGATTCTCAGTTTCATTTGATGCAAACACCGGCTATGTTTGGATCGATGGATGGTGTAAAATAGAATGGAATGATACTAGGTTTCATTGTTTGTAAGGTTTAAAATAGAATGAAATGAAGCAAAACCTGATGGAATGCATTTCAACATTCCATCTAATACTCTTCTTTTCTCACCCTCCAACTGGGAATGTATGTGACGGATTCATGGAATCATTCTGTTTTTCTCTGTTCTATCATAAAAAGCTCAAACAATAAAAGAACAAAATTCAGATGCAGTTTTTTAATTTTTTGGTATTGTCTCCTATTAAATTAGAGTTTCATCTTAGTAATATATCCAATAAAAGTTTGTATTAAAAGTCAGCATATAATACTAAGATAGAATCCTAATTTTGATTGAAGAATAGTATAAACCTTTGTTGCATATCACTCGACTTTGTAACATTTTATTCTCATATGAAATCCTAGTATGACGTTCTTTTTTATTAATTAAAATTTATTAAAATCATAATAAAACTGATTAAATGAGGAGTCTCATATATTTATTTTTTATTTTAAATAAATTTCAATCAATAATGAAAAATATATTAAAACATATGTTACTAGCAGCATTCGTCTTCGTTCCATTGCATTTTACTCACCATTAGATATTCACGCATAACTAAAATTAAAATTGAAAACAAAATTAAGTAACACTTCAAAGAAAGAATATTCATGAAGGCTCACTATATCTTTGTTACCTTTTCTTTTGGTTCAATATTGTTTGGTTCTTTGAAACTAGAAATCTTCATGGTTGGAGTTTTTCCAAAATCATCTTTCTGTTTTAAAGCAAGAACAATATCATAGCCTTGGCCAACACTTCCATGTATTACAGAATAACTACCATTGTCAGTGGTGTTAGTCATGTAGCTCTGTGAATAAGACAAGGCTTTGGAAGGGCTTGGTTGCTGAGAGGACTTCAGATTGACTCCAATGGCATCGAGGTGCCAACCATACCTACCATGGAACCCAACAATCTTGCCACCAGTCATTGGCAACGAAAAATATGTCCCTTGTTCAACTCCAAATGGTCCATAGAGTTTCTTGTTACTCTCAAAGCTCAGTGACCGAATGAAGATTGGTCCCCATTGAGTTAAGCTGCCAAAGTATCCTTCAATTGATGTTAGGAACTCATCTGGGTAATCAAGCTTGATCTGCGGAACAATCATAAGTATTTAATCGATAAGATGCACGAGTTTCATAAGTAGTAACCATAGAAGCACTAACACTTCATGATTGCAAACACAATGTGTTGTAACATGTTAGACTTATACAAACAAAAGCTTTGAATTAAATTAAGTAGAAAAACTGTAACAATTTATCATGTCTACTATGGCTCCTATTCCTTTTGAAAATATAAAAGTTTTGTCTTTTGATTTAAGTTCGAGAAAATAATCTAGTAAAAAGGTTTTAGAATAAACATTTTAAAAGTCATAAGTTTTTAATTGGTTGAAGATGTAAATTTTTTTACAGTGCATACAAATTAAACTTTTTAAGATTTGTGTCTTATTTTAATTTTATACTTTGTATTATAACCATAGAATCAGTTGTATCCCCATGTGCATGTTGTATATCAATTAGCATACCTGTACTTAAAAAAATAACAGCTAAGGGCATGGAAAATTTACCTTGTCAATTTTATAGCCTCCACTCCCACCATACTTCAGTGACCAGATAGAACTCCCTTGCTTGTCATACTCAATCTGGATGGAGTCAATTCCTTCCCCATGAACTATCACCAATTGCCTAACTGTTGAATATACACCATCATCCCAACGGTATCCTCCACTGCCTCCCCACGGTCCAACTGATACAGGTTTCTCCTCAAAACTCTACTCAAAAAAATCAAAGGTGTTAGAAAAGTAAGGCAAAAATAGGTAGTTAAACACATACTTCGCAACAAAAAAAAAATGAGTTGATTTGTGTGTAACAAAAACTGCTTTAAGCATGCAGTACCATCTTCTGCTTGTGGGAAGAGACAAATTATAGAAGTTGGACAGAGAAACCTGAAGTGCAAGTGTAGCGAAAGGCTTATGAGTTATAAGGAATTTATGGCAGCAAAAGGGTGTGTTTAGAGGAATGCTTAAGAGAAGTTTATGGAAACAAAAAGGTGTATTTGTGCTTGACAGGTGACTATGTAGAAGAAGCTAATTGGAATCCACCATGGAGGGGAAGAGTTGAAAGGCAAGGGAATCAGGTTCCCCATAGAAATCAGTCCCATGTTTTGACATAGACAGTTTCATGCATTTGTGACAGTCACATCCACATAACAGTGTCTTCCCACAATCTTATTCCCATTTTCACGAGAAAATTCTATGTGAAACGGATGGAACTTTCCACGTTACATTAAATTTCATATTTGGAATATTTATAGGAACACAGCTGCGGTCCATCTATGATGGAATGTGTACTCTGCCTTCCAATGTCCAATGACAATTGCATTGCATTGCATATTCTGCTCTTTTCATGCTTTGACACAAAAGAATCTAGTACGATTGGTCATGAAATTTACGGCGATCATGTTGATCATAAACTAATTAACTGTTTTAGAAAAAAATTTTTGAAAAGAAATGAGTTGTTCCATAGTTTAATTATAATGGACATTTGATATTAGCATATTACTAGAATCGTGCACTCGTATGTATTTTTTTTTTTTGTGTGTATTTATTTAATTTTAAAATTATTAACTACGTATATATTAATTAAAATATTATAAGTTGATTTGAAACTATTCAAATTAATTATTTAAATTTTGTAAATATTTACTTGACACTAATTTACTTTTATAAAGTTTTATATCAAAGAAGTTGCTTAAAACTTTAAAACATTCATTTTGTAATTTTAATGTTTTAGAAAATAATTAATATTACTGAGTTTTAGAAAATTAAATTAATGTTAAGAAAATCTCTAATGAATTTATTAGTTTTGCTTAAAAAAAGTTAAAGTGTTAAAAAAGGCGAAAATATAAAAAATTATGAATGACAGAGATTTGTTTTGGTAGAGTTTAGCAATATTGGATTTGAGTTCGATGGTCTCTCAATGTTTACTAACTTTTAATGTTTAAAAAATGTTAAATTAAAAGTTTAAATTTCATTATCATATCAAATTCGTTAATTAAAGAATAATTTAAAAATGAATGGAAGATACATGTTTAATATCATATTTGAAGGAGATAAATTAGTTTTTAATTTTATGGTAGAAATAATTAAAAATTTGAGAGACTAATGATAATTATTGCTTAATATATTGATCATTGGTTCTCCTATTGAACTGAACTATTAACATCAAGTGAAAAAAAAAAAAATCTGTTTTCTGGGGGGAAAAATTGTTAGTTGCATCATTATAAAGAGATGCCCTTATTATGTTGTATATAACATGTGAAATGTTAGATATTAATATAGTATTATTGTATGGGCATATATAATTCTGAAAATCACTTTTTTCTCTCATCTAATAAAAGAATTTAATTTTAACCTCTTTTTTATTTGAATTTTTATACAAAACTTTCTTTATTTCTAAAACCTACATAAAACTCCTCGTATTTTATAAATATACTATACTTAAATCCAAAATCTTTATTTTTGTTCAAAATGGATAAAAATAGCCTTATTACAATTTTGTTCTCATTATACAAACTCCCTTCTATTTGTTAAAACATTAAGACAAACTAATTGTTGGAAAGTAATCAAGGGGTATACTGAATAAAACACTCACGGTTCAGAAAAAATAAACGAAAACTTTATGTAATTTGCTAATCAGTAGCACAAACCTAATAGTTGGAAAGAAATCAAGTTCAAGGGGTACACGGAATAGACGTTGAGAATTGTTTTTATACACTTTTTGATATCGTTGGTCAATGAAAAATACAATCAAGCCACTGATAAAACTGCATGATTGTGTACCTTTTCATGTGTTGAATGGTGCTAAATTGGTTGTCCTTAATATGCAAATATTGCTGGGCAGAATTATTTCCAGACGCTTGAGTGCTTGAATTTGTGAAGGTGTCAAAGGCTGTTTGTCAACCCTCCAGGCACTGTCAAGGAGCTAATACCAGATTGATTGTAGCAATAGCAACTAGGATAAGAATTTCTATTTTTATTTTTTTTTAGTTTTTAAAATGTAATTTAATAAGGTTGTTTAAATAACTAGTAGAGCATGGTGTAAGACATAGTCCAAAGAGAAGTTGAACAAGATGATAACAGAAAAAAAAAATGAGAAAACATTTTGTGTTTTGGATTTTAAAACACTTGTTATAGAAACAATTCTCAAAACTTAATAGATTTTAGATGAGAAATTGGTTATTGAGTAGTGTGAATTTGTTTTAGAAAGGAATTTTTAAAATTAAAAAATAAGAAAAAACTAGAACTAAGAAATTCATTCTGGTAAAAAGAACTGATGTTCATGTGGTCCCAAGTTGTGGTTAGAAGAAAAGGATAAGAAAATATAAGAAGAAACCTTAAGTTTGATTCCTTAAATGTGGTAGCCTTCTCTGAAAGGATTTCTTGATATCTAATACAGATTTTATTTGATGACAATCCACTTAAAGCAAGATTTTAAGGGAAACACAAGGACACAAATCTGATGTTTGCCTTTAATCATGTGATCGGAAGTGCAATTGCAATCATCCAATGGTTTTCATTTCAGATCAGTTTCCCTTAATAATGTTTTGTCTTACAAATTGAACATGTCATTAGCTACATATGGTTGATGTAATATATTATGGAAGCTATGGGTTAAAACTACATAATATAATTCATAAATATTGATTATGCTTTTTTGGGTGGGTGTCAAGTTGCTAATTATTATGCACCAAAGGGTTGAATTCTTAAAAATTTTGCATTGAAGTCACTTCAAAGAAAACTACTTTTTATTGGAAAAACAAGGAGGAAAGATCAATTGAATTGCTCAACACGCAGATGAATTTTCTTCTTTTCTTGGGAGGATGCTCTGATTGCATTCTCAAACTAAAAATAAACAAATAAACTGTACCTTTTAAGGCCAACATAGAAAACTAAGGCAACCAACACAATGCACGTTGCCTAGATATCTTCGAATTTGCAACTTGCCATGTAACACTTTGCCATATTTAGTTGGATTCAATTTTACTGATCCCAAAAGTTTGGAAAACACTAGAAATGTTGTCCACTTCTAATAGGACAGTTTTGTCTATCTGCATATGCGTAGCAACAGCCAGGAGAGTGGTTTAGTCACAACCATTCCTTTGAAATTAACAATTTTGTTTAAAAGAAGAAATGAAAGTCTCGTAAGGTGGAATTAGAAAACACATCCTCTTGGGTCTTGAACATCCGCTCTTACTAAACCAGTTTGATTTTAATTGAACAAAAAAAATTAAATCAATTTAAATTTTATTTTACTGTAAATTTAAACCAATCTAAATCATAAATACTTTTATTATCAAGATTTAAGTCAGATTATTATTTATACTATTTCTTATGGACTAACGTATAATTATAGTCCCTCGTTAAAATTTTTGGTTTTAGTGTATTTTCTTATTTATAAAAGTTCCGTTTTAATTATTAAAAATTCCATTGTTAAATTAAAGTAATCTCTTAAACTTGCGATTGGTTATAATAGTATGGTAAACTAACAAATGCATTAACTCAGTCTTGTAAAAATTTTTAAGAAATCAATTAAAGTAAAACTTCTTATACTTAAAAAGTTAAATTAAAACAAAAAAAAAAAAATCATATGACGGACTAAAATTATATTTTAATTATCGTTATATTATTTTTTTATTCATAAAAATCAAATTTAAATATAAAAGGATTATAACAATTCATACACTATTTAATCAAACACCAGTCATCAGCTTTTAGATTAATCCAATAAATCATTAATTAATCCGCACAATCAAATTTATATTAACAATTTTTTAAAAAAATTACTACTTTACTTACAGGATAACATTGACTCAACCAATTGAGTTAGAATCATTAGATATATTTCTTATACTAAACTTTTCATATAAATTTGTCCAACAAAATAGAAAAAAAAAGTTCTTTAGGTATATTATTTTGAAAAAATAGTTTATATATTAAAAGTATAAAATAATTTTATATTTTTCATCTAAATATAAACAACTATATATAATAAATATATTGATTTTTATAATAATTATTTTAAAAATTATATTAATATTATCTTTTTATTTATTAACATAGTAAAATACATGATCATTACACTTTATTAATTTTATATTGTTGTTGGGATCATAATTAACGTTTTTTTCTTACACTTACCTTTAATTCAAATTTTTTACACAAAATCCTAATTCTAATTAACAAACAACTACATTCAAGCATAGTAAAAAAATAAACAAAAGGGAGTTAATTTAAAAAAGTGAACGCTAAAAATTTAACTGGGTTGATTATATTTTAATCTTTAAATTTTTTGTAAATTTTATTTTTAATTTTAAAACAAAATTTTTATTATTTTTGGTTTTTATATTTTTTATTTGTTAACATTTTTAATTTTTATTATCAAATAATAATAAATTTGATAAAATAACTAAGGTTATATTTTTATGATAAATTGTATTTTTATTCTTTCATGATGCCATCAACTGAATTCTTTTCATAAATTATTTTCAGGCTTTTCTTAATGTAATTATTCTCATGAACTAAATTTAAAAACCTACTCTAATTATTGAAATATTTTTTAATCAATAATTTTACAGTTATGTATTTAATTTATTCATAAAACATGATAAACCCGATTCAATGAAAAGACATAAATAATATTTATGAATTATAGTAAGCATTTTTAAACCATATCTTAAATAACATTTGAAGTACTTCTAAGAGTTAAAATTAAAACAAATATTTTTATAAATTAAAATGAATTTATATATAAGATAATTTGTAAAAAAAAAAATGCATATCTAAATTTATACATAAACTAATTTTTAATTTATAAAAAATTATTTTAATTTTAATTTTTTAAATATATTCTTTAATAAACTTACTGAATCAAATCTTAAATATGCAATGAGAAGTCAATGCTAAAAATCATGACTATTCTACATTCTTTCACACAACCATGACACAATGTCCATCCACTATTCCCCGCCCCCGCCGGCCAACCTCCACTCAATCCGCGTTTCCCTCTCCGACATCTGCACTCCTCCACCGGACCACCGTCCCTTCGACACGCCCCGCCGCTTCGCCGCCTTCGCCCGCCGCCTCTCCCAGCTCCTCCTCCTGCCGCTCCCCCACTCCCAGCCCGTCCACACCGCCCTCAAGGGACTCTCCGCCGAGCTCTCCAAGGCCGCCGAAACCCTCTCCATCTACAACAACGCCAGCAAGATTCTCGTCCTCATCAACTGCAAAATCCTCTGCTCCGCCCTCCAGGAATGCGCCGTCGCCATCGCCGGCTGGCTCGCTCTCCTCGCTTCCGCCCTCCCCCCCGCCGCCTCCGCCGACGACGAAGACCTCCGAAAAAAGGTCTCCGACCTCGCCAGGGACATGAAGTTCGCACAATTCAAAGTACCTTCTCTTTCTCCACATGTTTTTTTCTTCTTTTTTTACGAAGCCACCACATTTTTCGTACTTGAAATTCAAAATATTTAATACAACTTGGTAGCTTAAGAAGTATTTAATTTAATTCTTAAAATTATCAAGCAATATAACATGAACAGAAATTATAGAATAATTTTTAAAGGCCTTCTTGTTTCTCCGTATCAAAAAGACTTTGTCAATTTCTAAAATTAAAAAAATTGTTTCGGCGGATTCCGTTTCCTGCGAATTTGTTTTTGACAGATACTTGATCATGATCATGATCCAAGCACCAAACGCTTGCGCATTCAGATAGTGTGCTCACTGTTGTTCAACACGTTAAAACAAAGACAGTACGGATGGATTATAACCGCTATTGGGTTGTGCGATCGACGAGGAGGAGCTGTGATGTGACGTCTGGTCTGCTACAGTTCTGGTTTTTACCTTTTAAAACACTTGTTCTCAAAATAATTTCCAAAACTTGGATAAAGTTTGAGAAATCAACTGTTAATGTTTTAAAAATAATTTTTTAAAATATAAAACTCATAAGTCAATCAAACAAGCTCTAATGCCATATTTCGCAGTGAAGAGAGGAATAAGGTATATCAAAATAAAAAGATGAGTAAAAACAAATAAAAAATAAAGTATAAATTAAATGTCATTGATTAAGAAAAATGAATAAAAATAAATTAGAAATAGTACGGCATATTTTTCTAATTTTAAAATTATTTTCATCTTAAATCTATTAAATCAAACATCTCTATTATTTTTATTTACTCAATTATTCTCATTTTTTGTGCCAAACAAGACACAAGTGATTTTAGTGTTATTTTTTTTTAATAAAATTAAAGTTTAATAGACATATATTATCAATGTAAAAGTTTTAACATTACTCAATAATTAAAAATTGCATTTGGTGTGATTTTTAAATAGTTGTTACCCCTATGATAATATTAAAAATAATACATTAATGTTTCATTTCATAATCAACCTATTGATAATCATATTTCTTTTCAACCTTCAAATCACTTTGTATGAACATCAGTTTAGAAAAGATGCAGATGCCAATTCCTTAAATGAATATATGTAACTCAAGAAGTTAGTTCTTGGAGATATTTTAGACTCCTAAAAAATTGTTTCATCTAAAAAATTCCTTTAATGTAAATTTTTGTTATATATATTATCTAACTTTAATTTTGATTTGTATCTAAGCTTTGTTGTTAATGTATCCTAATATTATTAGATAATGTTCATTTTAATTTTTAAAATTAAATTTTAAACATTAAAGTAGCAGCTGGATGGTAATTTCAGTGAAGGATAAAATTAAACTTGTGCTTGGAATTTCATGGATTAATGTGGTAATATTATTCTGGTTCGTACTGTGTTTTAGTGGCTAAGGTGTTTGATAATAGGTCTCAGAGAACGAAAAGAGGGTTTGGTGCACGCTGGAAAAGGAAGAAGAAGGGAGAGAGAGCAGCAAAGCAGTGCAGAGTGGTATTGTCATGGATTTGGCTCGTGCTTTGGGGTTTGACCCTGGTAATCGTGCTGAGTTTTGTGACCAAGTGAAGCTCTTCAAAGCTGATCCTTTTAGATCCCATTCTGTGCCTGAGAGTAGAGTATTGATGTCCTTGGAGAGGATTCTTAGTAACTGGTCTGTGGAGCCTGTCACGGTTACCCCCAATTGGGACTTTGAAATTGTTGAAGATCCTGCTACGCCTGTTTTTATATTCAAAAGTTTCCTTTGCCCCTTGACCAAGGAAGTCATGAGGGACCCTGTGGTTGTTCAGGAGTCCTCTCAGACCTATGAGAGGACTGCTATTGAGTACTGGTTTGAACAGTGCATCCAGGATGGCCGTGACCCCACTTGTCCAGTTACCGGCATAGTTCTTAAGTCCTTGGAGCTGAAGCCTAATATTGGGTTGGCTGGGGCAATTGAAGAGTGGGTTGGCAGGGTTGTTGATTATCAAATTAAATCTGCAGTGCAGTATCTGAGCAAGGAACCCTTGTCTGTGGATCATGTTGAGCGTGCTCTGGATCATGTTTATAAGGTATGTGAAGAGCACCCCACCAGAAGATACATAATCAGGAATGCTGGTGTTGTGCCGTTGATAGTGACTATGCTCAGCAATAACTCTAAAACTATTGGATCACGTTTTAGAAGTAAAGCTCTAATGACTTTACTTAGCATGACAAAGGAAGAAGAAAGCAGGGTCAGTTTTGTTGATCTTTCTATGCTTATTTTCAAATTGTGTCTTTAATTTTCACAACAAATGAACAAAATAAGATTATGCAAGTCTTACAAACCAATAACAACATGGTGTGATATAGTTGACGAATAACCTTGTCCCTTATGCATATGGTCAAGGATTTGACATTAGATCTGCGTGTATGGAAAAAGACTTGTTGAAAAAAATTAATTTTTTAAATAAATCTATCTCGATAGATTAGTCCCTACCTCTTGACTGAAAGATAGCCCAGGTTCACCCAAAATAAAAGTATCACTAACCAATATGTCAAAAGTGTCATGTTGAGGTCTAGCAAGAGAATTAACTTAGGATAGGAAAACTGAATTAATGAGTTTGTTCAAAACATAGAAAAAAGATTATCTGCTGCAGTTTTTTTTTTCCTTTACAAGAGACTCTGGTTGCTTTAAAATTATGCTTTGTGTTGAAGCAAACAAGTTTGTTTAATTTGCAAGAGTATTTGCCTTTAGATTCTCTTACTCCATGTCAGGTTATGCAAAACACTCACTGTCTAACACTTGTAAACCATCTAGGCATCTACATGTTATTTTCAAGTACGAGCATACATAGTGAATTAAAGTCTTAATTATTCAATTGTTCCTTCAGTTTGGAATAAATGCAATTTCAGTCTCTTAATTTTTTGAGCTAATTAAGTTTTCTATTTCTAAAATTAAATAATTTGGTTCCGTTATCATTTTATTTTTTCTATCTTGAACTCTCAAATTGTTGTTTTATATTCAAATATTTGGAGCTATACAACAGATTTGAGATATGAAATGACATTAAAAGTTTCAAAGTTAAATTTAGTGAAAATTCGATAAAATTTGAAGGATTTGTATAGAATATAAGATTAGAGTTTGAAGAGAGAAAAAATTGAGGACTTCTTTTTGGATGAAACTGATATTTTGATTGGTCAGTTTTGAGCAAAAGAAAGTTTAAAATAATTTGATTGATTTAATTTGTGAAGATTTTGTGTTAAAAAAAGAAAAATTGAGGGATTTAGGTAGAAGAAAATTGGCAACAGGATCAAATTTGTTTAATTTTAATATTAGTCTTAATGGACTCAAAACAACTAAAGGAACTAAAAGCACAAATAATCCTATATTAAATCTAACTACTTTGATGGATAACTGCATGAGAAGAAAACATTAACAGATAGCTGTTCTTCTGATTTCAGTTTCAAATGTTCTCTGAATTCTCTTGCAAAATTGCATATCTTCACCCTTTTTTTTCTAGTGGAAAACTGAATACTGATTTTGCATTATCCATGACAGAGACTAATAATCCAAAAACAAAGCACGGGGTAAAGAATTATTTACATCCACGTTGATGCCCACCCTTGCTTTTGGGCTATATGATTTTCCATTGGTTTTTGGCACATATGCCTTTTTTGGTAGATACTCTGGCTCATGTACTACTACTGTTCCTGATGCAATCTCTTACTTACTGCTAGAAAATAATGCTTGAACGTGGTATCACTAGATTGGCTGTACGTAGTCTTATTGGGAACTCTGAGAAAGAGAGAGAATATGCTATCAAGTTACTACTAGAGTTCTGCAGTGATGAAGATTGTTGCGTAAGAATTGCATCAGAAAAAGGTGCATTGGTTCTTCTCTCAAGTATAGCAGGAAATCTGGAGTATCCATCTTTGTCCAATTTAGCTGAGGAAGTCTTGAGGCAGATGGAGAGGGTAGAGGACAATGTTCAATGTTTGGCAGTAGCTGGAAGATTTGGACCATTGATTTCACGTTTACATAATGGTATGTAGCACTTCTGCTTCTTTCTTATGGAGTATATGCTGATAATTATATGTTTTATCTTTTTCTATTGGTTAAATATAGAGCCCCAAAATAGAATGTTGGTGATGTTTGAACGTGGTTTTTGGTAAGCATTTAAGTTTAAATATATTAAATTGTAATTTGGCTGAATTCTGGAGCAGGTTCTGTTGATATAAAGATAGAGATGGCTTCTCTGGTGGGAAGGATGACCTTGACAAATAGTTGTAAAGAACAAATTGCAAGGCAAGGTGCCAAAGTATTGGTCGAACTTCTGTCCAATCATGAAGGAAGGGGACCAAGTTTGCAAGCGTTGTATAACTTGTCAGGATTGGATGGCAATACAACAATCCTTATTGAATCTTCTGTCCTTCCATCTCTTATAGAAGTTTTATTTGATGAGCAGAATCCATCGTATGAGCTGAAGTCATTAGCTGCTTCAACAATTACAAATATTGTGTCTAAGCCAGGGCATTGGGAATTAGCATCTGCTGACAAGAAAGGGAACCCAATGCAGTCAGAAATTATTGTTTTAAGACTTTTGGGGCTTTTAAACAGTCTGCCCTCTCAGTGTCAAGTGATAGTTCTTGGCATTCTTTGTGGTATTACATCATCTCCTCAGGCATCAGGTAATTCCCATCAACTAGCATTAAGTTAATAGGGTGATTGTGATCCACAGCTTTTCGTCACGAGTTCATTTAATTCTTTCTTGTATTCTATTTAAAGTTGATTTCACAACCTCAACCTTTGAGTTGTTTAATTTGGTAGTAGGTTTCAGTTTCTTCATTAAAATTGAGATATACAAAAGAGGTGGATGATTTTGCTTTGTAATTAAATGAGAAGCATCATTTTTCCACTAAAATTTTATTTTTTTATGGCTCTACCATCACTGAATATACGGGCTATTTTGTGCCACTGGCTTGAGAGTTAGCTTTCGGAGATTGTATCATTGGAAAGAAACCAGTTACTTCTTTTGAAACAGTGCATGTACTTTTTAGTGTGCGTTCAAGTGGTGTTGTTCAAATATATTTGGCTTCCCTTATATTTGTATTTTTGGTTACATTTTATTCCTTTTGATTTGTTAATGTCAGAATAACTGTAGTAATCATTTGGTCTTGGTGGCAGAAAAAATTTGTATTTACTAATAACTTAATAAAGTCATAGTTTCAAAGTTTCAAGTTTCAACAAATCAAAAGTTTATATTATAGTTCATTGTATCTTGTGGCTTTGTTCAAATATATTTAGGTATATTTTATTCCTCGTGATTTGTTAATGTCAAAACTCAAGTAATTATTAGATCTATATGGTAGAAAGATTTTGCATTTACAAGTAACTGAAATTACATTATACCTAAAGTAATAGTTTCAACTTTCGACAAATGCAAATATCTGAAGTTATAGTCCAGAGTTCTAGTTTCTTGAAATTATTGAAGTTCTTTTTCCCCCTTTTCTTTTTCTAGATGATGATTTAATAATTTTTTGCTCACTCTATTTTTGGCCTTTAATCTTAAGCAAAATAATTTTAGAGGAGGCTGTGTGATAGTCATCCTGCTTTTGTGGTGGAAAATCAGTTGTATTGCCGTAGCTATGTGCACTCGAAGGATCCATCTTCACACGAAAATAACGGTGCATGATGTTTTACATTTGTTTATCTTATTCAGAGTTAGTAGCAAGTCATATCACGTCCAATGGTGGCTTAGGAACGGTCATACCATTTCTTGAACATCCAGAAGTTGAACACAGAGTGTTTGCTTTTAAGCTTACAAGACTACTATCTGAATGGTTTAGTCAATATATTGCAAATGAGTTGAGACTTTCAAACAAACTTATAACACTCAAAGATACACTGTTAAATAATCAATCTACAAGTGACGAGAGATCAGATGCAGCACAGATACTTGCCAATCTTTCCCTCTCAGAAGGTGAAGTCCAGACACTTTTAGGAGGTGACTTTGTGGAACGGACTGCTGTTACTCTTAAGAACCAGCAGCGCATTTCCAATGCAGGGCCTTCTCATACAGCATCAGGCATGCAGGAAGGTCTAATAGGTCTCTTGCTTCACTTCACAAGGAACCTTGATCAACAAACTCTTAATATAATTAGAGATAATCGCCTTATGGCCATTTTCTGTGAGCAGCTAGATTATACTTCAAAACCAAAGGTAAAACGACTCGCTGCCATTGGATTGAAAAACTTATCAGAATTTGGAAGGTCAGTTACTGCTAGAGACTCTGAACCATCATCTTCCAGTGGGTTCTGCTCTTCCCTCATGTTCATGTGTGGGAAAGCTGCTAGTCAACCTTCCACGTGTCCCATTCACAACTGCTCGTGCAGTGAAGATAGCCAGCTGTGCCTTCTGAAGAGCAACTGTATTAAGCCCCTGGTTGATATCCTCAATGACAATGACATCGATGTTCAGCTTGCGGCAGTGGATGCACTATCTACTCTAGTAATAGATTACACATCAAGCAGTTTCAAAAGAGTTGTTGATGAGCTAGAGCATCTAGGTGCAGTTGATTCTCTTATCACTCTTTTTACAGAGGTTAGATCTGAGGAGCTTCAGGAAAAGACAATTTGGATGATAGAAAAGATACTGAGAGTTGAAAATATCAGCAATCGGTATGCACTCAATCATTCTATTGTGAGAGCTTTGGTTGAAGCCTTTAAGCATGGGAATACCAACACAAGGAAACATGCTCAAGATGCTCTAACCCTCCTAAAGCAGTTATCAGGAGTTAGTGGAAAGACATCAAATCAAACTCAAGCTAGAAGATAGCAAAAAGTTGCTCAAATATTGTATAATCAAACAAGAGTCTTTCCCTATTGTTTGTATAGAAGTCAGAAAGAGTTAAATGGAAAGAATGATTGTAAGCATCAACCATGTAATGTCATTATTTTAAACATTCATTTTGCAAGAGTTACCGTAGGGAGGAAGAAATTTAACAAATACATGCCTGTCTGTGTTCTAGTTAGATCAGGATAAACGTGGTACTCTATGTACATAGCAATTAAGGCACTTTGATTAGATATTGTTGTTGCAAACTGATACAGAGAAATTTTAACCTTAATATATGACTTCTATAATATTGTTGTGATTCAATAGTTGATAATGTAGCTGCTAAGTGGCTAGAATTGTTTTTCTTGCATATCAGATAAGATCGTCGTTAGCAGTTAGTAATAATTATTGAGTGAAAAATTAAATTGAAACATTTTCCTTGCCAAGAATAGGCCTTCATTTTTTTTGTAGGTTAATATCTTAATGTCTATCTAATATAATTTGGTGAATTATGATATCATATCAACACTTTAGTAAGTATTGTTTTAATTTACCTACAACTTTAATATAGATGATAGATAGCTGAATTCTTTAACATGTTTTTAGGGATTTAATTTCTAGTCACGTGTATAAAAAATATTTTGTTAAAAGAAATAATATTTATATTGATAATTTTTATGCTTCAAAGGAATTAGTCTCCAACTATTGATTGAAAGATATTTTTGATGCAAACAAACAAAAAAAAATATTATTTTTATTAAATTGACATTTTTAGTGATTTGTCACTCATGTTTTAATTAAACAATTTCTTTCACTTATCATATGCTTTCTATATTAAAACATTTTTTAATTTCTTTTTATTTGAAATAGTAAAATATCTTTATTTTTTTCCTTTTCTTTATCTATGAAGTTAAGATGACATTTATGTACCTAAAAAAACTAACATTGCATTTAATCTCATACTACTGCTGAATTTTGATCTATTAAAAATAACAAATCTATCATTTCCTTTTACTAAATAAAAAATTCATTGAGTTGATTATTTTATAAGCAAAATTCCTTGAGAACACATTTGTCCCTGTATTTAAAATAAGAAACTTAAAAAACTATCACAATATATAATTTATGAAGCATGTCTATTATTGACATTTCAGAGTTTTAGTTAACATTTTGTTGAGTTGTCACCCTCATGTTTCAGTTAAACATTTTTCTTACTCGTCACTTTCTTGCTATTTGAAAAAATTCCGTCACTTTCTTTTATTTGATATAGTAGAAAATCTTAAGAAAATTCCTCTTTTTTTCTGTGAAATCAACACGTGGTATTTTATCACGTATTACTACCAAAATTTTGATCAATTCTACAAAAAGAAACCCAAAATTTCCTTTTCATTAAAAAATTCCTTGTAAAGAAAACACACTTCTTTCCTTATATTAAAAAAAACTAAAAAAAATGGCTTTCTCTATAAAAATTTACTTTTTTTGTTTAAACAAGTTTAGATAAGATGAATTTCGAAGACTTACTAAGATAAAGATGTCTCGAGATTCAAAAAATACTTTAAAATATACTATTTATCATTCACTAACAAAGTCTTTAAAAGTGAATTGTATATGAAAAATAGTTATTCATAAAAAAATACAAATTCAATTTTTTTAAAAGAAATTCAATTAATGTAATTTTATTAAAAGACATACTAGTTGAAGTGGTGTTCATTTAATGAATAGTCATACTATTTTATTTAATTTCTTATATAAAGAGTTACTTATATTCTAATTTGCATTTCATGAATATACATGCCATTTTTATTAATGTCTATCCAAATATGAATATATTTATGTAAGAATGTTTTATTTGATCCATTTATTTATGACTGTTTTGCACAAAATATTATAACCCTTACATTGAATCATGACAACTTTTCAAAATTGAATGAGTCAATGATATCACTTTATTTTAAATGAAACAAGGCATTGTTTTTTCAACTTATAAATAGAACAACAGAACTTTTCATGTTCTGAAAATTCTCGCATGTTTTAGCTTACATAACCTAATATTTGAATAAGCAAAACAACTCTTCAAGTTGAATGAATATATATATCTCACTTTATATAAATGAACAACAAGACAAATTTTCAATTTAAATAGAACAGCACAATTTTTCGTGTTTTCAAAATTTTGACAAGTTTAACGGTAAGTAGTTATCAAAAAGAATATTAATAGTCGGCATTTTTTCCATTGAACTCTAAAAAAAACTCCTATTAAATATTTTATTAGTTTAACATAGTTAATTACAACAATTTGATGTGTTTAATTTTCATCTATAACATAAATTACTTTGTATTTTTTTTTTAAAAAATCTTACACCTTTAATATTTTTTTTCATGCTTAAAATATTAAATAATACTTTTTTGTTTCTTACATAATTTTTTGTTTCATAGAAAAATGATGTATAATGAAGAGTTAAATATGATTTTAGTCTCTGAAAAATAAATTTTTTATTTTTATCTTTAAAAAATAATTTTACTTTTTTGAAGATATTTTTTTAATTTTTGTTATTAAATAGTAATATTAAATGATGTTATAACAACAACTTTAACAATATAATGACTCGTTAAGAAGTCTAAGATAGTCATGTGTACTTTTTTTAATAAATTATATTTTTAAATAATTTTTATTTCTTTAAAACAATTAAATAAGATATTTAAAAATAGAATTTGATAAAAAAAAAAATTATATATAACTATCATATCACACTTGTTGATAACATGATGAATTATTAATGTTGTTATTGTAACATCCAAATCCATATATAATATTAATTTCAAAGTTTACTTTTTATCATAATATGTGGGTGAATGTTTAAAGGAATGAATT
>JAMLFT010002590.1:0-24867 GCA_026544285.1 Pachyrhizus erosus | reverse complement strand
TTATTACATTATTTAATAATTTTTAAATAGATAATGTCTTTTTAAAACCTACAATTAAAATAAAAACTTCTATTATATAGATCATATAAAAAAGATAAAACAAATTTTAAAAAATTTTCAAGTGAGTATTTATAATAAAAATATTCATGTATCAGTGCATAATTAATCAATAATTTTTCTTATCACAACTAACTTCACAAAATCATGTCATTCATTTACCATTTTCCAATTGCACTGGTGCCCTAAACGAAGAATGTTGCTACATTTAGATCAAATAAGTATTCAAGAAAATTTATAAAAATAACTTATGCCATTGAAAGACTCTACTGAGACAAAGAAGGACTATCAAGAACGTAGAGGAGGTAGGATGGACAGTTGGTCAGATCTAGTATGGATCGTACATGGACAATAGTTGGAATTGATGGCTCTCATAGGGTTTCCTCGTTTGGGATCCTGGGGAAGAAGATCAAGCTAACCCTTGCGAATAGCTTGATGCACTATCTCCCTTGAACCCTTTGAACGAAATGTGGAAAAAGGAAAAAGAATTCATGGACTGATCCCAACGTTTCCATCCAGTAGGAACTATCCCAAGGACGTCTTCAACAATTATTTATAAGTTTTTTTTATATTATTTTATTAATATTTCAAGATAGTTTGTTAAAATAGTTTATAACTGATAACAAATTATTTAACTTTATTTGTTCTTCAATTATAGAAATAATTTATACATTAAGTGCTTATAATAAACACTTGTTCAATAAACAGTTAATTAAATTATTTACTTGCTAAACACATCCAAAAACAAAAGCAAAGTCAGATATTGGATGACATATTCTCTACTAACATGATTTTATAGGCTAACAAATCCATGATTGATTTAATAAAAATTTTATATATTCTCTTATGTCAAACCAAGTTATATTTTAATTATTAAATATATAATTTTGATTTAGTCACAAGTACTTAATATAAAACCTTAAAAAAATTGATAAATCTAAATATCACGTATTAGCTCTTGTAACTAAACCACAAACTAATATTATTTTTGTTTATAGAAATTGAAGACAGGTACTAGAAAGATTACAACAATTTATACATCTTATTCAATCAATTGAATTAAATCTTCTTGATCCACAAGATAATATCTAAGTTAAGAAAATAAAATAAAGTATCATATTATTTTTTTAAAATATTGTAGAAACAACATATGTTAAAGTTATCATTATCTAGAATAAATTTATCATGATGTTAGTATAGTTTGTGATAAGGGTAGGCAATCATCAAATTTAGGTATGTTCGTGTCCATAAAACCTAACTTGTTATAAATTGAAATTCCTCATATGCTTTCAACATTGACCAAGTTTCATATCTCAATCTTGGTAGATGCTACAGGTGAGTTATTTCAAGTTGTCGAGGTCTCCTTTCTTTAAGAATGGGTCTATATTGAGTAAGATAATTGAAGACAAGGCTATAGTGAGGATGGCAAATGACAAACCCCCTTACAATCACCACCAACAAGACTAAGATAATTAAAGACAAGGCTAAAAAAGTGGAAAGCTTTGGCACTGTTGCATCAAAAAAATTTAAATCTCAACACAACTTAACTTATAAAAACAAAGTCCATAAGAGATATTTCTTATAAAACTTCCTCCATGGGAGGGAACTCATGTGCTAGTGGTGATTAAATGCCTAAGTTCCTCAACATAAGGGGAACCATAGGGGGAAAATGAGGCATTAGTTTTCCTTTTCATAGAACTAGTATGGGAAGTGGCACAACCAATTCGAATTCAGTGACTTTGTCTTGGGTGAGTTTGGTGATTATGCTACATTTTGGACAATTAGATTAATCTAATGGTCTAGAATTTTCTATTTTTTAAAAAAAAAATATTTTAATTGTTTAGCATTTATTTTTCATATTTTAAAGCCATAAAAAATACTATTGAACATGTAAACTAACTAATACAATATTATTTTACTTAAATCAATGACCTCAAGTATTGTTTAGATTGTTATCTATTATTAAAAAAAACTTCAATGTAAATTTGTCAAAAAAAAATCTTTTTTAGATATTTGATTCTCATAATGTTTTTTACTATAAATTGTTTTTTAACACTTTAAGAATTATCACAAAATTGTTAACAATTCTTTTATACAAACCATTGATATCTTTCATCTAAGACAATCATACTCAAGTTGGTAAAATTATTTTGAGAAAGATAATTCTTTGTTAAGACCACTAATTAAAGTAAAATAATTATGTAAAAATTAATCTACAAAGTCAGTAATATTTTTTATAATTTTAAAGTAAAAATATAAAAAAATTAATAATTAAATAAAAGTATTTTTAAAACAAAAAAAATATAGATAATTAGATTAATGCTGATTTGGAATAGTTGGGTTTGGATTTGTTTAAGATTTATTGTTAGTCCATTTCAATATCCCGTAAATATCATCTTACTCTCACCTTGGAATTCTTTTTCTTCGTCTAGCTTGCATTCTACTCCAACAAAGTGTCACCACCACACGAAATGTTTTGTTTCGATAGAGTTCTATAGTGACCGCTACTCACATAACTATTCCAATTGTGCAACATAGGCACCTAAGTTGTCGACTATCCCCACCTATTATCAGTCTTCATTAGAAAATGAACCAACGATTCACCGCCTTGCACCTTATTAACTCCACATTATGTAATCCAAAATGTAAAACTGACATTCTAGAAAGGTCAATTCAAAATGAAGATTTTATATTTTAGATTGCCTAATATGGAATTAATGGAAAAATTAATGCTTTTGAAATAGTTAATTTGAAATAAGTTTTCCAAATTATCTTTTGTATTTTAGATCACCTATTCTTGAACATACATATAATATTATAGATCAATTAGTCCAAAAGACACCAAACATGATTATAGGTCATCTAATCTAAAGCATACCATCAAATGTGAACCAAACAAATTTACCAATCCTTAACAAACAAAACTTACGAACTACAATAATCTAGAAACAACACATGAACAAAAAAATAATAAGGAACCTATTATGTACTTTAAATGTGATGTTGTAGGCTTTAGAAGAGGGTGCAATTGTGGTAGTCGTCTATGTTAGGATTGCCTTTCATGGTCATGGTCTTTGGTGGCGCTCTTCTTGGCTACATAAATCATCAAAAAAAGTCAAAAGGGTGCACGCAAGGATTAGGGTTAGCAAAGAAAAAAAATAAGGGAAAATAGAGAGGTGTATCTTTTTTTTATACTTTTATGTTTGTTTTAAAATTAAATGGGGTGCTAGCTAAAACATGTTAGGATGAGGAAGTTATTATGGTAAAAAGTATTTTTAAAATTAAATATGATTATATTGATCTGTTAAAAATTAAAAAAGAACCACTCACTCAACCTATTTGCTTGACCTTAATCACCTAAAAATAATTTCTATATCAAATGCAATGGGCTTTAATGGATCACAAATTGTGCCCAATCCTAGTTTGAGGCATAAGCCATGAACCTACTAAAAAGAAGCAATATTTTTTGTCTCAAAAGAACATAAAAATATGATGGAAAAAATAAACAATTATCTCATTTGAACTTGTTGATGCAATTTGTGGTGATGGTCGTGTAACAAAAAAAAAAATGAAGGTGCAAATTTGTAAGACATATGTAAACACTTATCTTTAGTTTGATTCACTCTCTCCAACCTCTACAAAAATTAGATGCAATAAGATATGTTGGTAAATCCCCTTTAATTACACTTTCACAATTAAGTTTATTATTAACAACAACTTATGAAATAATAGTGGTCTCAACTCTTTTTACACAAAAAGGAAGAAAAAGAAGTGATTTGAATATAATGAATTTGGTGATTTATGTGTTTTAGTTGTTTATTTTTAACATGCAAATTGGTTTTATTTGTAGACCAATCTCATACCACTTGATGAAGAGATATAGCATTTTAAAAAGACATATTTCATGATTTTTAATGAAGTGTCATTTCATATGATTTTTTATTAAGAGTCATATCTCATAATTTTTTTTGTAAAGAATCATGTCCTTTCATACTTACTCTCTTTCATAAATAAGCACAATTTCATGAAAGAATATAACTATTAGATAAAAAAAATTTAATCAATACATCTTTTCAATCATGCGTATCTATTACACTTTTTTTTATTGGGATGCATATCTATTACCTAAACCAATAGCATAAATTTGTTTTTCTTTAAAAAAAGTATTTATTTAATTCTATCAATGATGTCTTATAGGAATTTTTTGCTAAAAGACTTTTATACACAAAGTGGAATATATTCCAAGTATAACAATTTCTTTTCAATATATATTTAAGTTACATGGTTTTAGATACTTTTTTAGGCCCAATGTTAATAACAAGTAACACGAAAAGTTTTAATTCTTTGGAAAGAAAAAACTTTTGACTTTTACGATAATATTTGACAAAGTTAAATTTCAAGAAAATATTTATGTGATTTTCTTTTATTCAAAGAAATTATTCATCAAATAATAAGTCATTGATAAGCAACCATCTTCAAGGGTTTCTTTACTCAACTCTTTTTCTTGTTTTTGGATATAAGATTTATTTTTATTTCTCAAAGCTATAGTAAGTTACAAACAAAGTTCAATCATATTAAATCCTCAATGAATTATGCTAACTCCTTAATGAATTCATTATATATGATTGAATTCAATATATTTTAGATAAATCAACAAGTTGATATGTGTAAAAAAGGATTCAAATCCCTTAAGCAAAATCTCAAGTTTAAGCTTTATGGATAAAAAACATATTTAGATGAAGATCCTGTTAAAAGTGATTAGTTAAATTTTTTAACAAAAATTAGTTATTAACAAAGTTGGTGGATATCATGATAGTAATAGTGACGACAATAATAGTCATGGTGATGATTTTGGTGACAACCATTATTATGGTTAAGATATTTTAAGACATAATATATATATTATATTAATCTAATATATGATATAAAATTAATTGAATTTTAGCATGACTGGTTTAATTTGAACTAGCTAAAGAAATTTATAACATTTACCCAAACTAAGCTAATTAAATTTGATCATTTTAATAAGGTAAATTGATTCTTAATTGCTTATAATAGCCATGTTTTTTCACATATTGCAAACATAAAACAAAATGGGACTAATAATTTAGACAAGAGCTACAACAAACCATCTTAATATGTGGTTCCCCATAGATCATAATTTTCAACCGCTAGATCAATCTCATCTTACAAGTTACAATTTTTTGTTGTCCACACCAGATTATCTCCCCTTAACTCTCTCCCTAACCTAACACCATTTGCCACTGTCAAAGGTGGTTCCCAACTGCTACATTTTTTTAAACATAACAAGTATCATTAATTGAAGGAAGATGAAGCACTCTCCCTGCATGCAAAACTCTGACATCGATACAGTGACAAGAAACTAAAAACACAACAGTGGAAGAAAGAACACGCGTTCCACTGCTACATACACCTTAAACATAAACACAAAACACATTAATTTTAGTGTAATAGCTTTCACGTGAGTAGATTTGGATAGAAATCCATAAAAGGAATAATCATTTATATGATAAGGGCTTGGGGCTTCATCAAGTCTCACATTTGGCAAAAGTTAATGTTAAAGACGCCTCATAATGTGCTCACCTTGGATTTCTATAATGACAAGATCAAACACCTGTTGAAACTCAAAGTCATATCCAATTCCATTGCCTTAACATCAAGCACGATTCTTGACCCCAAAAGTCTCATCAAGATTAGAAATCTCATTCATAAATAAGGGAACGGGTTTCTTGCTAGTGATGAAGGGATGAATATGGTTAAGTATGGGCATAAGGATGGCTCGTGTAAAGCTCAACCTCACAAGTAAGGATGCAATGGTGGAGATTAAGACAATTGTGGATGAAGGTAGATACATTACAAGGAGCTTAAGCTTTTGGAGTTGAGGTAATAGTGAGATTGTTGAGGTTTAGGAGCAATAATTACACAAACACCTATAAATGTGAAGACAATTTGTGATGTTCTTGGATATGTCATCGTCAAAAATTGCCTACTACGATGATAATAATGATAAGTTGAAAAAAGAACAAAGTAAAAATTATCTAGTGTGAACAATATAAAATGTATCATGAGATTGATTTAGCAACTGAAATTATGATCCATAATAAATCACCTATTAAAATAATCCACCTTAACCTTTATCAATAATTTAAACGTGTCAAAATGAATATTAAAATGACTATTTAAAATTAAATTAACCCTTTTTTTTCTAATTAATGGATGCTCCACGTGACTGGTGAAAAAATGGTAACTCTCATCCTCAACATTCACAAATTTTGATAAATCCTCCCTATTTAATATTTACAAAGAAAGAGATAGATATAACATATGACTGAACTTCACGTAAGAGGATTCATTCCATCTATTTTTAGCCCTTCTTCGCACAACCATCGTTCGCAAATCGCAATTGTAGGATCAATGTTGAGACTTTACATCTTACGTGTAGAAATTTGTGTTCAACACAGGTACTGAAACTGCAAACCTAAAGCTACTAAGAATATCAATTTATAAAGTGAAGCTATGATAGCACCAGTAAATATACACAATTTTCATCAAGAATTATTTATCAACCGATTGCTTATTCATTACCAATGCCTACAACTTAATGCATGGCCATTGGAAATAACCTACAGCGACCAATACGTGTTAAATCATCTACGAGGCTATCTATCAGTCCTCCTAAAATAATCCTAGGTGAAATATCATGATAAGAGAAAATATTAAGGCAGCGAAAGTATAAGAACCACACAAATGTCTACGAAAACGATTTGTTTTCTCAAGGAAATTTCAGCCTCCATCATTGGTGTCCCAAAACTCCATGATGGCAGAGTATCAAATATCCTTCAACCAATCTTGGACTTTACAGACCAAATAGCAAGGATGCCACAACCAAGACAGACGAATAATCAGAAAATTTTACCAGACATCCCTAAGATAACGTCCATCCATCTGGAGTTTTTTCACCATAGCCTCTGCCTTTGAAGAGTCCACATTTTCCTGAAATTAAATTCAGAAACATGGTTGTAGGCATAGTTCTGATAACATAAGATTTGATTAGGTAAAAATTATGTGTTTATTCAATAAACTTTTATTGTACCAAAGTTCATGTCATAAATTTAACGATGAAACTTATTGAAATAAATTTAAAAAGTTTACTTTGATAAACTTCACCAATGCCTGTTTGTTAGAGAGGAGAAAAAAATGAAGTGAACAGAAAGAAAAAAAAAAGAGTGAAAATAGGTGAAAAATAAAATAGAAATTAATGTTTGGTTGAAAAGGAATAAAGAAGACAAATGAGTAAATATAGATGAGAAATAATATAATGAATCTGGCTAATTTTAAAATTAATTTTCCTCTAAATCTTTTTGACCAAACAACCCATAAATTTTCCATCTACTCAACTCTCCTCAATTTCTTCCCTACCAAACAAGGCACAAAAGACTTGTTGAAATAAGATAAAAAAGAAATTGTATGAATCATAATTCATAAACTACTTTTATAAGTTCATCAAGCAAGTTCCCTATAAGCTCTTCCTAACATCCCCATAAAGTGTATCAACTGTGAACCACAACCAAAAATAAGTTGGACTAAAGAGTCTGAAGAATGGACAGTATTATAAATTTAATGCTTTGCAAACGTTATAAAATTATACATAATTCAAAGAAGTCAATTGAGTACACTAAATATAAGATAAATGTAGACAGAGCATAAGCAAGTCCGGTACAATCAGCCGATGAATTATAAGAACAGGGTCAGTAACTACGTAGGTGGCCCAGTCACCCTCCTAAGTTCCTCAGCTTGTGAGAGCTAAAGTCAAGACTAAATTAGAATGAAGTGGGAAGCTAGGGACAAATGTACCACAATCCGCACACATGCATGTGCACCGTGGCAATTATTAATAAAGATAAAATAAAATTAGAAAAGATAATCATCATTTCCAGATAAGTTTTAAAGCCCCCTAGCTCTATAAAAAGACACTGCAAAGCAAAATGGAGACAAAAGGTGACGGAATCATAATTTATTTTCAAAACAAAACCCCTATTTCAGCTAAATAATGTGTTTCTGACAAAATAAGTTATTTGTATTACAATTTTCCCATATGAAAATTCTCCCCAGTTTTAATTTCTGCCACCAGACAGTATGGAATTCTTACTGTAAAATCCAAGTATAATTATTACAATCTTGAGCATATGCATTTAAATCTAAGGCACAAAGGCACCCATGTCCACATAGCCACACAAACATAAACCATGAAAGAATGTCTAACTAGTCCACATTTCAAATATTAACACTCAAACAGTAAACTGATCCCTTAATTTTTTTATCACAACCAATATGTTTTCCAAACAGAAGGTGTCGTCTCAAGATTACAGAATCACTGTTTTATACGTGTTTTAAATAGTAGAAAATATCATAGAAGATTTTATGTAATTTATTTTCCTTATTTCCTCTATTAGTACAATTTCCTCGTTTTCCTTTTTTAGGGATAATTGTTCCCTTATAATTAGAAGGTGAAAACATGTATTATGTGTAACACATTAATAAAATTTGTTCCCTTTCAACTTGGTATCAAAGCTCCTGATCTTGGGAGCCCTGTTTCCACTGCTCACTATTGGCGCTGCTATTTGCCGCCATTGGCTCCTACAACACAGAACTGTTCATTTGGCATTATTCATGCGTACTGTTTATGTGCATTGTTCATTGCTATTGTTCGCTAGTACTGTTCAAGCGTGTTTTTCACAACAGAATATCCCCTTGTGTCCTAACCAAAACAAAGTGTTGTAAAGTCTTTAGTCAAGTAGAAATTGACAATCTCCAAACCCTTCTCAACTCAATGAGTAAGCCCTTTGGATCTCATTCCTTAACTATGAAGGGTAAGAATTCCTTTAACATCTCTGATTTTGTTTCCCAAAGTATTTGGATTCTTGATTATGGGACAACAGATCGTATGACCCCTCTTCCTACTCACTTCACATTGTATTTCATAACACCTGACAAGCAATTCATTACAGTTGTCAATGGAGAACGTGTCACTATTGGTGGATCTAGAAGCATTCAACTTGGAACCCTCTATTTTATTGCACAATGTTTTACATGTCCCAAAATTGGCTAATAGCCTTATTTCTGTAAACAAGTTCACTAAGGATCTGAATTGCTAATAACATTTTTTGATTCCCATTGTGCATTTCAAGACCTTGCCACAGGAAAAACAATTTTAATTGCTAAAGAGCAAGGTCAATTGTACTTCCTAGAGCATAATAAAGATAATGATAAGAACATGGAATTTTCCTCAAGCCAACAAGCAAAGTCAGACACTTGGGCTACTTTCCATAAATGGCTTCACCATAGGTGCCTTGGGCATCCACTATTTGTCCTTAAGTCTTTATTTCCTTTTCTTTTTACGAAAAAGTTTGTTGAATCTTTCAATTATGATGTTTTCAAATGTTAAAGCACCATCATGCATCTTTTTCCATTACTAATAATAAAAGTTTATCTCCTTTTGACCAAATACATTATGAAGTGTGGGGACCTGTCGTTGAATCTATATCTAGAGCAAAATGATTTTTGACTTTTATTGATGACTGTACTCAAGTAACATGAACCTAACTAATAAAAAATAAATCTGAGGTTTGTCAAATTTTTGTCAACTTTTTCTATCTTGTCCAAGATCAGTTTGATATGTCCATTAAAAGAATTAGGTTTGATGATGGCACAAAATACATAAATCATGTGTTTTCTAAATTTGTTACTAAAAATGGAATTATTCATGACCTGACATGTTAATACTCTCCAACAAAATGAGGTTGCAGAAAGGAAAAACCGTCATCTTCTTAAGGTTGCCAAAGCCCTTCTCTTCCAAATATCTATTCCTAATATCTACTAGGGAGAAGCTATCTTAACTTTCACCTACCTTATTAACAGGTTACCCACTCAAATCTTGAACAGTGTTAGTCCCATTGAGTTCCTAATGTCTTTTAGTCCCTACTTTCCCCTAACATCAAGTCTACCTTATCGTGTCTTTGTCCATTCTCAAAGTCCTAACCGTGATAAGTTAGACCTAAGAGCAATCAAATGCATCTTTGTTGGTTCTCAAATAAAAAAGGGTACAAGTGTTATCATCCTCAAAGTCGTCATTTTTTTTTTATCTATGTGGATATCACCTTTCATGAAACTGAGTCATTCTTTGTCAGTCCTCGGCTTTAGGAGGAGAGTACTCTAAAAGTCGAAGGCAAGTCTACATTAGAGTCATTACCTTGTTTTTGGATGATGCCCCAAGAGCTAATGGTGAGGTCATCAATGAGATAGTAAAGGAAGCCCATAATGAAGCTGAAAAGGAAAAATGGTTCTTTGACAAGATATACCAAAGGAAGAGGAAACCCACTCTGATCCCACAACAAGAAGAATCATCCAACTCGAAGGTGAGTGTCCTTGAAACTAACACTAAGGTGGTAAATGTTAATGATGATAGTGTCACTAAAAGTAACATTGAGGTTGTAAGTGTTGATGATGATATTCCTATTGCCTTGAAGAAAGGAAAAAGGTCTTGTGTTAAATATCTTACTTCTCAATATGTTTGCACTGACCATCTCTCTATCTAACATCAAAGTTTTATTGTTGTTATTGATGTAACAAAAGTTCCAACTTCAATCCAAGAAGTTATAAAAGATGTGCGTTGGGTTCAAGCCATGAAAGAGGAGATGAAGGAATTGGAGAAAAGTTCAACTAGGGAGATTGTTGACAAACCTAAAGACAAGGTTCTAGGGTGTAAATGGATATTCATAGTGAAGCACAAATCTGATGGTACAGTAGATCGATATAAAGCAAGATTGGTGACAAAGGGATATACTAAGACCTATGAGATAAACTATGAGGAGACAAGTGTCCCTGTAGCAAAGATGAACATAGTGCAGGCTATCCTTTCCTTAGCAGCTCATTTTGGTTGGGACTTGCAACTATTCAATGTTAAAAATTTCTTTCTTCATGGAGATTTGGAAGAAGTCTACATGAAAATTCCCCTAGGATTTGGAGTTCACAGTGGGGAGAACAAAGTATGTAGACTAAAAAAGGCCTTATATGGCCTCAAACAGTCTCCTCGAGCATGGTTTGGGAGATTTACTAAAGCAAGATTTCTTTGGGATACAAGAAAAGTCAAGGTAATCACACTCTTCACGAAACACTCTCCTGTTGGAAAACTCACTATTATTGGTCTATGTAGATGATATGATCATTGCAGATGACAATGAGATAGAAAAATTGACCCTAAAAGAGAAGTTGGCGACCCAGTTTGAAATGAAAAACTTAGGGAAGTTTCAGTATTTCCTGGGAATAGAGATGGCCTATTCCAAGAAAGGAATTTTTATCTCTCAAAGGAAGTACATCCTTGACTTCCTCAAAGAAACAGGAAAGATTGGATGTAGGACCTTAGGAGGTCCAATTGAACAAAATCACAGGATAAGAAGAAGTGAAGAGAGTTCACTTATGGAGAAGTCAGTATTAGAAGTTGGTAGGAAAGTTAATCTACCTATCTCACACTAGACCAAACACTGCTTATGCAATCAATGTGGTTAGCTAATTTATGCATGACCCTCAAAAAAGACATATGTAGGCAATTGACAAGATCCTCCAGTACTTGAAGGCAAGTCTAGGAAAAGCCCTATTATTCAAAAGATAAGGCACCTTGTCTATAGAGATGTATACTGATGCAAATTATACGTGGTCAACCACAGATAGAAAATATATTTCTAGATACTGTATGTTTCTAGAGGGAAACTTGGTGACTTAGAGTAGCAAGAAGCAAAATGTAGTAGCTTGATCCAATGCAAAAGCTGAGTTTCGAGTCATGGCACAAGGCATATCTAAAGGACTGTGGATGAAGATCATATTTGATGACGTCAAAATTAAATTTGAGGTCCCTATGAAGTTGTTTTGTCATAACAAGTCAACCATTTGTATTGCTCACAGTCAAATTCAACAATACTGAACCAAACACATTGAGATCAATAAACACTTTATCAAAGAGAAACTAAACAGTGGCCTTATTGTTACTGTTCATATTCCTACAGGACTCCAAGATGTTGATGTTCTTACTAAGGGACTCACTAGCAATAGAGTCCAAGAACTTATAGGCAAGTTGGGAATGATTGATATTCATTTACCAACTTGAGGTGGAAGTTTTGTAAATAGTAGAAAATATCTTAGGAGATTTTATGTAATTTATTTTCTTATTTCCTCTATTACCATAGTTTTCTGATTTTCCTTTACTAAGGATAATTGTTCCCTTATAATTAGAAGATGAAAACATGTATTATGTGTAACACAAATTAATAAAATTTGTTCCTTTTCAACTATAGCATTATTTAAAAGAAAAAAATTAAACTAAAAAAAGATCAAATTTTTTAAATGATCCGCCAAATAAGAAGAAAAGGCAAACATTAGAAAACAAGAATGAAGAAAAAAGAAAGTAACACATACCTTCAATAGGAGAATCGACATGCAAAGAGAAAAGGAGTGAAAGAAAATTAATGTTTGAACGTGAGTTATTGAGCTAATAAGGTAAAACATTTTATAGAAAATAAATGAAGAATAAAATAAAATAAAAAATTATAGAAGATAAAAGAGAAAGAAAAAGATATTATAAGATTTTATAGAAGAGGAAGATAGAAGATATAAAAGGAAGAAGAAAAGTAGGAAAGAATGAGATGGTAGAAGAAAAAAATAACGATATAATAGTCAATAGGTAACATAAAATTTTGATTCCATCACATTCCTCCCAAATTGGGAGCAAAGTAAAATAGCTATGAATAATGGAATGGATCTCATCCATCCTTTTTCAATAGATTTCATCCTAGTTTTTAAAATCCAAATAATGGAATAAGTTACCTTTTCATTCCATTCCTCTCCATCCCACCCCCTACCACCAATTCAAACATGGCCTAAATACCATAGTGGTAAGCACAAATGCAACTAAATAATTTAGTTCTAAGATTTTAATTATGGAGAAAAAAGCAACACACATATATATATAGACGATAAGGATTAACAAAAGTTGACACTCCCAAGCCCTAGGGTTGGGTAAAGGGAGGGATGAAAAGAGACAACCAGCACCTGCTGCTGGACAATGGCATGAAGAGTCCGATGAACATCTCTGGCCATACCCTTAGCATCACCGCAGACATAAAGATAACCTCCCTGAGAAATCAAATTCCACAGATTTGCTGCCTGCACACAGAAAATTAATTCAATAAAAAAACTTATCCATATGCATTGTAGCCTACTAGGTTGCTGAGGACACTTACTTTATCCATCATCTTGTGTTGAACATACTCTTTTTCAGGTCCCTCTCTCGAGAAAGCAACTATAAACTCTGACAGAGCACCTTGTTCTGTAAAAGTCTTTAGCTCATCCTCATAAATAAAATCCTATAAACAGGAAAATCCCAGATCATTCTAAAACTTCATTGGGATTGAAAGCCCACCAAGCAATTATTTTACCATTTGACGATTCCTACATCCAAAGAAGAGTAATGCAGGACCAAGTTGAACACCATCCTCTTTGAGGGCCAATCTTTCCTGGTAAATCAAAGATAATGCAAGAATTAAAAAGCAGAGTCTTACCATAAATTAAGTTCATGGATCCGACGTCATCACATTATTCAAGAACATTTTGGGAATCTAGAAATTAGTGTGTATTTGGTTCAATTTATTTTAAAGAAATAATTGCTTATTTTTGCAAAATTATTAAAAAAAGATTTTGAAAAATAAGTGATTACTTCCTACAAAATAATCTATATTCCCAAACAAGCACTTAATCAACTAGGTAAACTAGATTCCCATAGAATCAGAATTAGGTATTTCATATTATAGCTCATTGTGCTTGATTTTACGTACTTATCCATTTGATTCCTATGTTTACCTCCTATCTTTCACTTTCTATTCTACACCTCCACCATAAAATTTCCCCTCTTCAGTTAATATTTTGCATAGCTAGCAATCTGATTTCCATAAATATTTAAAAACTACAAAACATCTGTAAAATGTTAACGTACCTGTAAAAATCCCCTGAAAGGTGCCAAGCCAGTACCAGGACCAACCATAATAATAGGAATGGAATGATCAGCAGGCAACTTGAAGTTTGATGTTCTGATAAAAATAGGAGCCCAACTACAGTCACGACTTTTCTCTAAGGAAATAGCATTCTGATAATTTGAGAGATTCAGGTTAGATATAACAAAGCTTGATTGGTAATTGCATACACTCTGGAGGGGGAAATTCACACAACAACGACAAAAAAAAGAGTGCAAGATGTTGAAACAAGAATTTGATAGCACATTGAATCCATCAAAAGTTGATACCTTCATCCAGGTTGAACATACTCCTTTGTGAATTCTTCCAGTAGGAGTTGGACCACACACCAAGGCACAAGTTACATGTACCCTTTGTGGGGAAAACCTAGAAAATAAAAACTAAGCATTGTTATTTTGTGGCAATTTCTCTCATAAAACTTTGTTCAGATATTTTAGTTACTATAAGATAATCACCTAGGCGAGGATGAAATAGAATAATAACGTGGTTGTAAGTGAGGGGCTATTGCAGCAAAAAAAACACCAAGCGGTGGTTTTGCTGATGGGAACTCAGCCATTACCTCGAGGAGACTTCTCTGACTTCCCACCAACCGTTTGGAGTACTCATCCTGGAAGACCAAAATTTTCAAAACTATCATTTACAGAGGTAAAGAAGGATAGATCTCAACTTGAAAACAGAAACAGTATAACTCTAAGCAAATTTTTCAACCTTTCCCTGAGGAGATGAGAGGAATGTTAATCTATCTGCTTCACTGGGGTCCGAAGTATGTGCAGCCAGAGCCACTAAAGCAGCCTGAAAGAGAAGCACAGCTAACTATTTCTTCCTTTATTTTTCTTTTAAGAAAAAAATCTCTATTGAAACATACAGTTGTATAACAACTGTATGCATACACTATAGAATAGGAAAAGAAAAAGAAATTGAAAACACAGTCAGTGAAGATCATATACAAACCTTGCGTGGGGGGTTCAAGAGATCTGCATAATGTGCCAAAGCAAAACGCAGTGTGCAAGGGCTAGGGAAAGGAGGTGGCAGAGAACCTCCTAGAGGAGTACCATCCTCATTATCAGTATGAAGGGAAAACAACAAATCTAAATCTTGACCCAGCAACTTTCCAGCTTCTTCAACAGTTTCATCACAGTTTTCAGCAAAAACACCCACATGATCACCAGTTTCATATCTGAGAAAGATCAAACAAAACCATCCACCTGATTACTTAAACAGTTGAAACTGAAAGAGAATACTTTCTTATATACATTATGAATAATTTGTACAACATATTTATATAAAATGTGTTTGAATCAATCCCTAAAATTTAGGAATTAGGATCAAGCTATCTAAGGAAACTATACAACAAATCAAGGAAATACCACCCTAAATCAGGATCACAATAAATCAATATAACATCTCAACACTATCCCACAAATTGGAGCATATCATATACATCCAGCTTGTAATATATGTTAAAAATTCACCTTAATTGCGGTCACCCTTGACTTGCCTTAATTACAACCTCCTTGGAGCACCTTCATCATGCTAGGTGTGAGAATGTTTGGTCGCATATCGACTAGAGATATTATCCATGTAGTCCTTATAAAGCTTGGACAATCCTCACTTGTCAAGCTAGTTCTATAGAATTGAGTTAGACTCTAAGTCCCAACTTCTTAAATGATGTTAAAGTTCATCCAAGCCAAATTCTAAAATAGCACAAGAATTTATCTTATATCCATTGTTGGGCCACCCACATTGCCACGCTCAAGACCCACACCCTTTGGCATGAGGGGGGGTGTTGGAAAGTCACCTTAGTTGTGGTTATCTTTGACCTGCCTTAATGTGGCCTCTTAGGAGAATTCTTGGACAATCCTCACCTTACAAGCCAATTGTGTAGTTGAGTTAGACCCTCGGCCCAAATTCTAAGAATATGCTATCCTAGGACTCCATAAAGATTTAGTGAAGAATGAAGATGTCGGCAGGTTGATCCTTGAAGCAAACATGGGAAGTGTTGATGATGTTAAAAAGGGTTATTTCTAAGATGAAATTGCAAACAACCTCTATATGTTTTGTTTTCTCATGAAAAAAAAGATTGGAGAAGAGATACAAAGCTGACTGGTTATCACACATTAGCTCCATAGACCAACCTTCCAAAACTGCAACTCCTGAAGTAAATGCAGCAACCACAAGAGCTCACATGTGGTGTGACCTACAGCATGATACTCAACTTCCATAATTGACATGGCAACAACCCCCCGCATTTTACTTTTCCATGAGACAAGATTACCACTTTGTAAACACAATAGCCTGAAGTGGACTACCTATCACTTACATCACCTGCCCAATCTGCATTTGAGTATCCAACAATGTTAGTGTGCCATCTATCTTTAGGTCTAGTCATGGTGAGATAATTTAATTTTCCCATCCATCTTCAATATCTTCCTAGATTAGGAAAATGCACCCGTTAGGGCAGAAGCTTCGCATTAAGAACTGAAGGGGTATCAACTGGTCTGCAAGACATGTCTCCTCCAAGATGCTGAGGGCCTACTTCCTCTATGAAATAACAATACCTGAATTTGATTCAGCTACCTCAATCCCAAGAAAATCAGGTAGAGGACCTAAATCTTAGTCTAGAAGTGCTGGAATAAGTATTCTTTGATCCTTGATGCCCTCCAAATCGCCACTTGTGATCACAATATCATCTACATAAACCACAAGACATATATTTTTGTGACAGTACAGTGAGCATCAAAAGAAAATGGACTGGCCTGACTCACAATGATCATTCTAAATTGTTGTATAACTTTGCTAAACCAATCAAACCTAGCTCAAGGTGATTGTTTAAGGCCATACAAGGAATTCAACAATTTAAACACAAGACCAGAGAAGGAGGAAGGAAAGAAAGAGTAAGAATAGTAGGAGTCAAAAGTTTTGTGCTTAGGGTTTGAGTTAGACTTGTGCATTGTGGGTAATACCCAAGAAAATGGATCAGGTCAGTTGGACCAGCCCCTTTTTCTAGGTTTTTTAGCAGCATCTTCCAACATAACCGCCACACCACTCAAAATCACCATGGCTATGACCACTGGCATGGCCCCACAACATGAAACTGCCACACCATAGCTTATATGGAACCTTATTGAATTTCCACCATGACATTCTGCCATGGCACCATCATAGCTGCCATTTAACAACACTGCTAGTAAATGATGACATGGCACATGCAATGCCACATCATTACTTACAGGTAGCAAAAAAGTCTAACACACATCCTTTCATGTAATTAAATTATACCACCATCATCCATGAAGTGTCAAGAGTCACATGTGCATCTCACATGACTCACTCACTAGGGTTTCTCTCCCCCTCATCTGGTCCTTCTCCAATTCCTACTAATGCTTCATTTCCATCTGCATCTGAAGCCATTGTACCATAACCCAAACAAGGACTTGCAGGAAGAAGCCTCTGGTCCTGTTTCTTTTTGTATGGCTGCCGGGTTTCATGACAGCAAGGTTGCAGGTTGGTCTGCACTGCATTTGGTTGGTGGGTTGGCAGCTTGTGGTGATGGCTAGGATCTGCTTCACGGCAATGGGTGCTGCACTGCTATGATTCTGCATAGTTTATGGGATGGGCTGTTTCTACTTAGCTTATATCCATCATAAGCAGCAAGCTGGGTGCAGTACGACAGCATTCTTTGCAGATGGTTTCACCACACATACCTGGGTTGGAAGCAAAGGAGGGTTAAAAATGGAAGAGTGTCGTGTCCTATCCCCATTGTCATGTTACTCATGGAATCCTACCTTCACCACCCTCCTATCTCAGTGAATCTCATTGGGGACATGATCATCAAGCACCCCACCCCCATGTCAATATTTGCAGTTTGGTCTCTGTCCCTTGCAGAATTGGATCTGCCCCAGTTCCAATTTGGTGTACTTGTTCTCTCTTTTAGCCTTTTCTTTGGCCACAACCCTCCTCCCTATTCTAATGCAAAACAAAACTATAACAACATTAAAACCCATAGAAATTATAACACTTCCAACCACATCATACCCAACTAGAACTAAATTGCCACCATAATAATCCTATAATATGTTTAAAATAAATACATAAATTCTCAAAAAAAAAATTGCAAAAATTTATTAAAAATCATAAAAGATAAAATATAATAGTAATTGTCTGTGGCTATTGTTTTTTATTTTTTTTCTTGGGGCCTGGCCCTGTTATTGTTTTATTGCTTACCAAAAAAATGAGGTTACTCTTTGCCAGGAAACACATAATCCAACTTACATTATGCCAATCCCTGATAAGTCAAACTCCAAGTGTATGCAAGAGCGGTCAGACTCAGGTTTGTGAAGCTCTCTTTGAACGGCAACATTAACCCTTCAAGAAAGGATACAACAGTTTCATTGTACCGTGTTTAGTCAACAATAACAACAGCCATAAATTAGCATGCACACCTTCAAATACCTGCAAGGATGGTGAATATCAAACACAGCATTACCATTTGCCACATTTAGGTGATTATCATTGCAAGATGTGACAGTGGAATCATGAATAACCACTCGATATTCAGGAATAGCAGCCTTATAAGGAGTAGAGACTGTATTTACATCATCCTCGTCTCGGAGCAGCTGATCCAACTCAGGCCATACAGATTCCTTCCTACAAGGGAAAAGCGAATTCAGAAACATTTTAAAGGGAAAAAAGCAAAAGCCACATACCACATTCCATACAATTTTTATATATCCCCCAGTGAATCTTATGCATAACAGGATTATACTTACCAAGCAACAAAATCATCCTCAATGGATTGATCATCATCACCAAGCCCCAATGGAACAAGACGCTTTGCACCTGTGCCAAACACAAGCCCGCATGTAAAATATCTATGCAAAGTTGAAAACTACTCTAACACTATTTACGTCTTATATAAACCTTAAAACTTATATTCATGTTTTCACTTCCCATAAATATAACTTCTATGCATTTAAATTTTAAACGTAAGTTTGCAAAAATCTTAAATCTATACTTTAGCAATACAAGTTCTTCCTACATTGTTAAAAAATAAACTATACTTGTATAATTAAATTCCATCAACAAAATATAAATGAAGGCTGGTAAGTGGGCTTGTTAAATCTGAAAGTCAATATATATAACAAGATTTTCCAACAAATATGTTATAGTATTTTCTGCAAGTATCAATAACATTTTTCCTTCCAGATAAAATTCTGTCCATTAGATTTCTAGTTCGGCATACTACCATACTAAAAGCTTTGGATCTAACATACTAAAGCACCAGCCCATGCTAAGCTAACAAAATAAAATTACACAAGAAAATAAATGGATTTTGCAGATGAAAACAAACATCTTCACCACAAATGACAATAATAATAACACCAGCTGTGCCCAGGTAATAATAATGCCAGAAGAATCATGCAATCAAAAAGGAGCATATACCAATTTGATATTTATGAGGTCACAAGAAAATACAGATGATGAGATAACAGACCTTGTTCACTAAGTTCTTCATCAACTACTTTACCTATCTGTTTCAGAAGAAAGCATGATTAGACTACAATTGTTTTTGTCAAATAAACAAAATAAAAATCAACAGAATTTTACCTTATTAAAATGTTCATATTGCCGGTTACCTAAGCCAAAAACGCCATACGTGAGCTGTTGAAGCCAGATACCCCTCTCAATTTTACCCTAAAATTATGGCCCCAAAACTTAGAATCCTTTTAAGTAGAACTATGAGAGAGAGAGAGAGAAGGGGGAGAGACATTAAATCTTGGATTTTCTTAGAAGAATGATGTAATATTACAAACCTCAGTAAACCATTTGTAGAATCTAGCAGCATTATCAGTTGGCTCGCCATCTCCATATCTGCCATGTCAGGTCCAAATAAATCAAATACAACATAGATCTCAAAAAAATAAATAAATAAATAAATTAATGAAGTTCGAGTTTTTCAACCATTTTTATGTGCATAATTCTTACGTTGCCAACATGAAAAACGCAAGTGACTCTTTCTTCAGCTTCTCGTCATATTGATCATCGTCCATTGCATAGTCATCCTAGTTCAATTTATGTACATCAAATACTTAAGCCACTTCCAATAAGCTACATTTTACCATTTGGAATTCCTATAGAATAATTCCACAGATCACTAGTTCGGAAGACTTTCTGAAAGTCCCCATAACAAAAACATTTTAAAATGTAGCACATTTTCCCCATTACAACAACCATAACAGAGGAATTGCTGAAATTTCATCCCAAGTCAACCTACCAGGTCAACAACTTTGACAGCTGCTTTTTCATACCTAGCCTTGATCTCCTCCGCCAAAGCCTATGACAAAAATATAAAAAGCAAATAAAAGGAATGGTTATATAGTACATACATGATTGACTGCAGGTATAAATACAAATTGCTCTTTGGAAAACAACAAAATCCCTATTTAATTCAAGCTTTTTTGAAATAGGCACATTAGCTTCACCTTTACAAAAAAAGTATTAGGTCATAATGATTTTCTAGCTAAATTAGAAAACACCATAATTAGTCAACTATGAACATGTAATTGTAGGGAGTCACTTCCAAATTGACATCACCAGCATCCTTTTTCTTGTGGTGCTCTTAGAATTTGGAATTAGGGCCTAACTCTACCCCATAAAACTGGCTTGTAAGGTACTGAAGAGTATCCAATCCTTATTACATTTCCAAACATTAATAGAAATACCGGTAGGACTAACAATTTTACTTACCATTATTCATCCTCTTAAGAGCTTCTTTTACATGCAACTTGAATTTTGTGATGGTAGGTCAAATTTTGTTCGTCCTCTTGGATTTCTAATCCTTCTATATTACAGGTTTATCCTTACCCATCAAAAGGCTTATAAAATAGTTCTCCACCTCTCTTTGATAGGTCTATAACCAAAACTTTTCCTTCTTCATCCTTAATATATACTATTACTTAGTTCAAATCTCTTGATTTTCTTTCCGAATTTTTGGCAAGCTAATATATCTTTCATTCTCCATTCTTAGCCCCCAAGGTCTCTCAATAAAACACCTTAAAAGCTTCGGATTGAGCCTTCATGCAAAGCTTTCCTTGTCTCATTTCTAACTTTTCTTTCTGTCGCATCCAACTATCCATTATCCTGCTAGTGGTTTTGAGGTTGGCTGTTCTGCACCACTATCCAGGATTGATAAAGCTTGAATTGTCACCACTTGATTCTTGGATTTGTAACTTTTCGGATTTATTGTTTACAATTCTTAAAACGAACATTAAGGATCAATAGATTATTTTGTGTAATAAAATCTATTGTGGAATTACCTTGCAATTCTTGCAAACTCTTTTATCAAAACTCCTTATAAAAAAGAAACCAATCTGTGACCTTGAGGTTTCACTATTATAAGCGATTAGATGTTCCTCTCACTTCTTAAAACAAGTGTTCATAATATTGAAATCTTATGCCATTGAGAAATCAAGAACAAATTATCCTTCTCATTTAGCTCTCTAAAACCAAACCCACCGTGAGTTCTTGTAAATTGCCTTACTCCACCTCAAGATGTTCATTTAAATCTGTCTGAGAATATTTTCTTTTTGTGGAAAACCTTGAACCAAACCCTTAAAATTCCAAAAACTATTCTTTCAAAAGTGTCTCCTGTCCTACTTGTGGTGCATAAGCATTGATGGTATTGATAATCTCCCTTCAACAATTAATTATAAAGTTAAATCTTGTTTATAATCTATTTTACATTCACCACATTCTCCTTCTAATTCTTGTCCACAGTGATACTCATTTTATCTTTCCTCTAGCTAGTACCAAAGCTTAGACCCTGTAGTGTATAGTTCCTTTCCTTAACATTCTCTCCAACTCATTTAGTTTCTTAAGGACACATGTTAATCCTTCTCCAAATCATAGTATTCATTACCTCCAAAGACTTACCGGTCAAAGTACCAAACCTACTCAGACACTCCTAGACTAACTTTTTAACCTACACCAGTCCAACAAAATTTGAATACCCTTACTCATTTAATACTAGCAGCTCTAGCCCAAACTATACACGACCCTTCTTTACAAATAAAAGCATAGAAATCATTCGTAACCGAGAAGTGAAAACAAAAACACATTCTCCCAAAAAAAAAGTTCTGGAGAATCATTGTCTTAAGCATAAGTGGCCCCCGTCCACAGTCCGAATCACTTTAATCTGACACTCGAAAAGCAAATAAACAAATATTCCCTTGAGAACATTTCCAGGAATAACTTTATATCGAGAGCCAATTCAACGACACATTTTCAACAAAATTGAAAAGCAACAACCGAAAATCAACTTAAGTGGCAAAATAATAAATACACTCACCTTGGCAAAGCCCTCAGCGGTACCAGTTTGAGTTCCGAAGAAAATGAAAACCCTGGTCTTCCCCGAACCAACATCGACTTCATCTTCTTCTTCTTCCTTCACGAGCAGCTTCGGCACCGCGAGCGGCTTCTCATCCTTGCTGCGATCCGAAGATTTCCTCCACACGAACACGAGAAGCCCAATCACCACGGCCACGGAAGTGGCCACGATCACCAGCACCGAATCCGAAACCGAAACGCCCAGCACCGACTCCACAGCTGTTCGCACCAGCTCAGAATTCGAAGCCATCAAAGTCAAACGAACACTGGAAACTACTCGAAGCTCAAAATCAGAATGTCTTAGCTTTATTACTCGGTGAGTTAGTTCTCTCTACCTCGCTTTACTCTCTCTCTCTCTCTCTCTCTCTCTCTCTCTCTCTATACACACATACACACACACACACATATATAAATATCACTTTCAGTTTGGGTATGTGAGAGAGAGCTCGAGGGAGCCATGGGAGAAGAGAAAACGAGTGATGGTGGAGAAGGTAGTTGAGTGCGACAGAGAGAGAGAGAGAGAGAGAGAGGCGCAATGGCGTAATGGCTTGGAGCGAAACCGGGTACGTTTTGTCCGGCGAGGGACCCACGAGGTTGCAAAATTGGGACGCTTTCGAATTTCTAACGTGTTTTAAAATTAATTGAGGCTCCTTTCTTGGAGAGAGACCTCCTTGTTTGGTGCAGTTCCAAGACAAGCACTGACATGTCACGTGACAAAAGTTGGCTTTATTTTCTCAACAATATATTTCGTGTAAATACAAATATGCCTTGCGGAAAGTTGTCTTTTTTCCATCAATCATCAAAATGTATTGCGGTTGGAGATTATTTTATTTTTTCGTGGAAAGAAACATTATTATAAGACTTCCACACTATAGGAGAGATTATTTATTAAAATAGTTTAACAAGTACATCCGTTATTACCGTAAAATGTTTTGTATTATTGAATAATCAAATATTACGTTTAATATCGAATTTTATTAGTAATTTTCACTTTTATAACTATTTTTAGTTGTGTGCACTCGCTTATTTTTTTATTTAATAAAATTATTCTATGAATTTTTATATTAATTAATTTTTCTTTAATTATTAGTCAATTAAATTAAATTTTTACTCTTGGTAATAGTTAATTTTCTTAATTAATGTTCTGTATAATTAAATATTTATAAATTATTGTTAAAATAATATTTTTAATTGAATTGATTTTAGTGTATTTAGAAAAGTTTATATAATACGTAATTGTTGTTGTTGTAGTGTAATTATTTTCATTGTTGACAAAAATATTCTGATAAATTTTTAAATTTATGTTTTTCATATTTTAATTATATTTGGAAATATCCATTAAATGCATAGCATACATACTACTTTATCGCATCCATCAAGATTTCAAAGATAAATGTTAAATAGTATAGATTTATTTTAAAACATTAATTATATAAAATATATGATTTTTGTAAGTAATTAAAAATATTGATAGTGACCTAGGTAAACCACCTAATCATATGGTTTATGGTGGACTACTATCTTTTATCCATTAGATTTATTAATAAAATAATAGACTGTAAAGATTTTTTTTGTAAATTTTTATATTAAATTTTAGTAATTAAAACTATTTTTACATTCTCCAATATACTCTTTATACATTATTCTTCATCTACAAATTACATTGTTCACTATAGCACTATTTCATATTGAAGTTCTGTGATGGACAAATTTAGATTACATTTTGTATAAATCTTGTCCATTAATAAGAAGTGTATTTACACAAAACATAAAAGAACTGAATATAATCTGTGGCATTATTTTATTTTCCCTTGCAGTGACGATGGAAAACAAGAAAAAGATGTGTGTCTCTGTCTCTGTCTCTGTCTCTGTCATGATCAAAATTTAACCCTTTACTGATATTCATTGGTTGCTTTTGGTCTTCATTTCTTCATTAATTAATGCTTTCATTGTCAAGAAAATCTAGGGACAGTTGGGACAATCTTGAATTGTAACCCGAAGGAAAATCTAAAGGGCATGTTTGGTGTGGCAAATACAAAGTCCTGTTAACCTGTTTTACAACTTAAAATAGCAATGCTCAGAGACTCTTGACAAAAGACAATTCTTCTTTGTAATAGGCTGTTTAACAATTGTCTAGAAGGTTGCAAATCGATTTTAAAAAATTAAAAACAGAATAAATCGTTAATTTAAAAATTGAAAACAAAAATAAAATATATTCCTATTCAAAATTAACTAAGTCACAAATTTATTCAATTGATGTTATTTTTTATATTTTATCTCAAAAATAAACGTTAACCTTATTATAAATAAATATATACTAATATTC
>JAMLFT010002589.1:0-24868 GCA_026544285.1 Pachyrhizus erosus | reverse complement strand
TTCGTTATTATTTTATTAAAAATTTACAGTAATAATTATTTTAATATTAAAATTTTCATTTTTAACATTAACATTCAACATGTCATGCAATAATACAAAAAAAATATTAGATTATAATTTTATTATTTCTAAAAAAAACACAATGAAACTTATATATTAACTTTGTTTGATTTTAAAAACAAGTATCAATACATTAACTATAATAATTGAGTTTCAACTCCTTATTTATAATAGATAGAGGTAACTTATATTTAGTAGAATAAATTAATGAAGTTAACAAAAAAAATACTTAAAAGAAGAATTTTTAAAATTCTTAAAATCAAATATAGTAAAATTATTTTTGAAGAACTAAAATTAATATTTTGAAGAAAAAAATAAAAAGAATATAACATAGAAAAAATAATAACAGAATAATGTGTTGTTTAAATAAATACAAAATAAACAAATAGAAGAGTTTTTCTTTCTTTAGATGAATAAAATTTATAAAAAATATTTGTATACTATTATAAAACGTATAATTTTAATTCTAATAATTTTTTTTATAAAACGTATCACGTGTCAGCACTGGTACGAGTATTCATTTCCTTTTTCGGTTCATCTCTCTCCCATCACTGTTACCATTGTCAAGCTTTCCGCTGGTTTAAGCTTCACTTGAGCCACTGAGAAATGAAATCTCAGAACATCGATTCTTTGCACAAATGGGGCCTAATCGTGAGTTGAAGGCAGATAAAAAGACAAAAAAAATTACGAAACCTCTTTCTTCCTCGCCTGTTGGGGCTGTGCACATCTTCAACCATCATACTGAGCTGAGCACTGAGTATAGATTTCAACTTCAATTTTTTGCAATGGATGATTATGAGTGAGTTGAAATTTTATTAGAGGTATAAGAAACTCTCCTAGATATTCTTTTACATAGCATTATTTTTTCTTAGTTGAATCCATGTCTTGTGTTCCTTTAGCTATTAAATTATCTTTAGAAAAATACCATTTTTTGTTTTAGAAGTTATATGTCTGACCTAATATTTTTCACACTTAAAAGTTAATAGAAGTTTTAAACATAAAGTTATTTGACAGTTTTGATTTAAAATCTTTTAAAATTAAAAAAATGATTTTTTTTTCTCATATCCATTAGTTTATGATATAGATCAATAAATTTTGAGGTGTGCAGTTTATTTTTAAAAATGATTTTAATTCATTTTTCTTTAAAAGCTGCCCTTCGTGTTTTTTAGCATATGAAAAAGGCTCTTTAGTTTTTAAGTTGACTTGTGTTTTTGACAAAGCTTTGTGCTATAATACTAAGGTTTGGGTTTTTCTTTAATTAAAATAGACAGGTTATAGCACTTGAATATTGTATTTTAATTTAAAATAAATGTTTAATACTCGTTTGTTTTCTCTTTTATTCAAATTATTTAATTTGATCTCTATTTTATTTTTTAAAATTTTAAAAAATATGTTTAATATCACTCTTTCGTTCAATTTTGTAATGGCAATAGTATTAATTTAGACAAAATGATAATATTAAATTTTTAAAAAATTAAAAAACTAAATTAGATATTTAAAAAATAAATAAATGGGAAGAGAGAAAAAAAATTAATCTACAATAAATTATTTCTTGATAATATGATTGCTTTGGGAAAGTACGGGTTCGTTTTTTTGAGATGCATGTAGTTAGATATCTTTAATATTCTTAATTACCCGCACTTGGCAAAGCGTTGTTGGATACTAGGAATAATAATAGGAAACTTATGTATATTGTTTTATAATTAGAATTAAATATACTTTTAATTTTTATAATATGTTCATTTTATGTTTTTAATTTTAACTTAAATAACTTTTTATTTATATAAAAAAATTTATTTTATTTTTAATTTTTTTAGTTCTTTAAATATTTAAATTTTTTATTTTAATTTTTGTTGTGAAGTAATATTAAATGATAATGTAAAGATGATGTTTATCTATTCTTCTAACTTTAGTCAAATTTAATTTTCTAGTAAAATATATTTTAAAATTTTTTATTAACTTGTTTGATATTATTAACTGTTATGAATAAATAAAAATTTAAAATATAAAAATAATATATAATCATCTTATTAAACTCTTTAATAATATGTCAAATTAATTAATTATTAACGTTGTTATTATGTTATCAGTTGATAATGTTATTTGATGATAAAAATTAAAATAAAAAATTAAATATTTAAAGGATTAAAATTTTTTTAAAGGACTAAATTTTTTTTAAATGACTAAAACAGAGATAAAAATATTATTAAAACTTTTAGTTTTTATATTTTTCTTTTCCCATTTTAGTTTTCAAATATTTTATTTTATTATTTTGATTCTCACCGTTAAGATAAATAATTAAGTATACAAAATTGTCATGTCTAGTTGACATGCTACATCAGCAACCTATTTGGCATGCTAACCCAACAAATATGCCACATCAACAACAAATTATAATTAGAAAGACTAAAATAGAATTTGGATATATTAGAATAAGTAAAATAATATATATATATATATATATAGATAAGGACTAAATCATAAATTAAGTATATTTAGAGGGACTAAAAAATTAATTGGGAAGGTCCTCTATGAATAACAATAAAAAATTCTAACTTTCTGTGAACCTACATCCAACTTTAGTGGTTCCACTATGACACTGTACCATCTTCCATATGAATCAACTATATATTATGTGACCAATACCCACTATCCATATAAATGAGTGTTGAGAGCTTAAATCTAACTTTAGTGTTTTACCATCACATGACACTATCTTCCACGAGTCAACCAATATTATGTGACCAAAATTCGTTATGTATATGAACAACAATCCAAAGCTCTATTCCTCTCCAAATCTACATCCAACTGAAGTGTTCCACCATAACAACGCACCATTACACGAGTTAACCAAACACTATGTGCTCCAAACCCACTAGTCATATAAATGTGATCAAAAGCCCATATGTGTCCAGGTCCAATGAAAGTTATCCTATATAATGTGGGCCTATTTGATGAGCTTGTTATGGTGGAATTGTATAGATTGGACATAGGTTCATAAAAGGTAAACAAAGAGCTAGATATGTCAATTGCATGTGTTGTACATCTTTTCCTCATTCTAATTGCAAGGTTTATAGTTGCACATGTGGAAGAAAAAAAAGCATTTAACACGCATAATTATTTAAAAGATAACTTTTTGAATCTTGTGTTAAATTTGCATGTATGGTGATACAATTTTCTTCTAAAGATGCTCAATGCCAAAAGGAAGAGTTGAAATTGTTGTGGATGTTGATGACTTTGTAAAGGGGAATTAAAGATCTAAGGGTTAGTAGTGTTATTAGCAACAAATCACAAAATAAACCAATCAAATAAATCAATTGAGTACAAAACAATACATACCTATAAAATCATTCGTTTATACGTTTCTTTACATGATATCAAAGTGATATCGATTCTTGTACTTTTATCCATGATTGTCCTTGATCAACTTGATAATTTATTTGTACACAAACCTTAATCTACCAATCCAAATCCTTCTTGTGGAGTCTCTTTTCTCCATACCAAAATCACAATCTTGTTTTATCAAAAGAACGTCAACGTTGTCCATCAAATTTCCTATCTGTCTCACTAGATCAATCAGATTATTTTACTTTTGTGAACCCAAATACAACAATTAATTACTTTTTCTTTAAATGCTTCATTTGGCTTTCATTATGATTTATAGTATTGTGTTTAGTACATCTAGTCTCAACTTTATCTTCACAATTCAATAATATTAATTTTAGTATTAGATTTTCAAATAAATGTAATGTTTGTTATTGATTTACTGACCAAGTCCTTGGACAATGATCAATTCCACCAAAGAGCACAGATGAGGTTATTCAAGTTTCACACCCCATCTTGTAGGAGAGTGTTATCAGCAATAAAACATTGAAATCATTATCCTGTACCTTCTTTTTTTACAAGAAGGTCAATGAGTGAAGGTTTCCTTGCAAAGGGTCATTCTCCAATTCCAACTCCGTCATAGTGATCATCTCGAGTTGGTGTTGATACTGATATACTGAAAACATTTGAAGGTGTTTCAAAGTCTTAATTAAACCTTCAAACTAATGTTGGGATAATGGTCAGTGCAATGCATGTTCTTTCAAAATCGCTTGTGCAAACATCTATGATTGAGTAGACTCAAATAATGCACATGGTCGTGATGTGATTATGATTCAGCAAGTAACAAAAATTCAGTAGTCTGAATGATTTTAGCACAAAAAGATATGGCCTGAAGATTCCAACCCTTAATCCAACTCCCAACGTATGTATGAATCTATTTCTTAGCAATTTATGCATGGCAGCAGCCTAATTGGTCCCTTTTCATTTTTATTTTCTGCTCAATCTTTATTGCTGTTGAAACTGATATGTACACGTTTACATTCAAGGGAATTACCTGTGACCCACACTAGCTTTATCCACAAAATGATTATATAGGGAAAAACAGAATTTTTAAAGTGTTGGTCACAGTGGAAAGAGATTTTTTGCATGTAGCAGCGATGAAGGCCAGTACAAAGGCAATGAAATTGCTCAGGTACCCATATGGCTGTGATGATAACTAGAATCCAATCAGGTTTTATATCTGAAAAGAATATTTTAATTATCCAAGCTTCAGCTCCTTCGGAGAAGTCTTGGGAAAACTCTGGATTTTGATGAACACATACTACACCCAGAGGCTTTACTGTTTTTGAATTTATGGCTTGATTCCGAAGCAGAAAGTTGTTATACTAAGTTGCTCTAAAATTTATAACAGCCTTCTTTTCGCTACAAATACAATAGCTGATCATAACGCATAATATGGACTAAGGTATATATATCTTAAGGAATAACACACCTTTTAACACATTCTTTTTAATACATCTTCTATTGTTAAATAAAATTCATGTAAGTCACGTTAAATAATAAATGGGACTCATTAAAAGGGGTAAGATCCATGTTTTTTTTTAGACTTACATGAATTTTACCTAACAATTAGAATGTAATGCAAAAAACGTATTAAAGAGTTAATTATTAATATTTCTCATATTTCTTTCCTTGAATGAATATTGCTTGGGGCTCTTAACACTACTAAAAAGTCACGGCTGTAATATGCATACTAACTTGGATGATGCATCGATTATGTATTTCTCTTTTCAGGAATTGTTGAGGTAAAGGTGTTTTGTAGATTTGCAAGAGACACAACTGAATGCTGTAATCAGACATAGTAAATATCATTCATATTCATTATCGATCAACTACTTCTGGAATGAGTTTCTACTTGTGCAAATGTAACTGATTCATGTGAATGCAATCGATTTGGATTTATATCAAGAGGTCTTATTAGTTTGTAATAGTTGACATTGTGCTACGTAAAGATTTCTACAGTGCCACTTAATCTTTTCGTAGTTTGATTTTGAATCTGGCAGAAATATGCATATGGAAGTCTAACTTCATTCAAGTGCTGATAATTTTTGTCTATTTATTGATATTTTCTTTGTATCTGCATATAGTTAGGGTTATTAACTTCTTTTGAATGATCTTCCGAAATTTGCAAATACATGCATAGCTTACTGCTTTGGAGTTCTATTGATGATTGAGTGACCCGTATATGAGCTGTTTAATGATAGCCTATATTCAATCACATGTGATGATTCATGTTATCTTCACTTGTTTTCTCCTGAACTTTGAAGTTACTCTATTTTACAGTTACTGTTGTCAACCTTTTTATGAAGATATCATGATTCATGACATTGCTACGTGAACATTTCACACACTCACGTTATTCTAGTTCTACCATATATAAACAAACACAGGCACGGATGGAATTTGTTTTCTAATATTGAAAATTTCTGAAAGAAATTTGAATTATTGACTACACAAGTTGGGCTAGTATCTATGCCTGGCAATACGAAAGATATATAAACGTTTATACTTTGAGCTTAGCAATGATTGAGAACAAGATCTGACGTTAGAGCAACTTTGGAATAGAAACGTGTATTTTGCTAATTAACAACATACACACCAACTGTTTTAAATGCCAAAAATGTTAGCTAAAATTGGTAAGGAGAATAAGATGCACGAAACCTCGTTTGTGAATGGTCAAGTATCATTATCAGTTGGTCCCACTCTTCTGTTAAAAGTCAAATGTGTTACTCTCTCCCTCCCAGTCATTCTATATATGCATATAGTGGAAGTCATTCGGTTGAAAACATTGGTTATTATGATAAATTAAAATAACAAACAATATTGATTATTAAATATTATTTAAATTATTAAAATTAAAAAAAGTATACGGGATTTTGTTTCAAAAGAAACCCGTGATAACAAATTAAATTTTAATTTTGACCATTTATATTTGGTAATATGATTTAAATTTATATATTTATTACATTTAAGTTTTCTATTTACAAAAAAATGATTAACGTTTATAGTTTTCATATTTTCAAAATGAAATTGTTTTCATTTTTGTGTGTGTGATAGTATATCAAATGAGATGAGTATTATTACGTTAGCGAGAAAAATAAATCTTAGACACTAGAAGTTAACATTTGGGTTTCGTTTTATCACTAAAAAACGAATTCATGTACTTTTCAATAATAATAATAATAAGAAAAATCTTTCTGATGTAACTGTGTGAGTCTGATGTACCCTTTAGGCTGTTTAATGTTGTTCCCGATTTTATTGTTCTTCACTATGCTTGTTCGAAAATTTTTCACCATGCTTGTTCGAACATTTTTCACCATGAATTTTGTTTGTAATACCTCTTTTTCTTAATCGATAGAAAAATACATTCCCATGTATTTTTCTCTTAATGTTTTCAAAATCAATTGCTTAATTGAATGTTTTTCTAAATAATTGTGTGATTTAGTCTCTTAAAGTCATTTAAATATTTCTTACGGTCAATATATGATTTTATTTTAAATTTTAATTATATCGATTGGATTTTTTTAAACAATTATATAATTTTATTTTTTAAAATATTATAATTTAAAAAAAAATAAATTTAAATATATAATTATAAAATTTAAAAAACTAAAATCACATAACTATAATATCTAAAATCTACTTGATATTATTTATAATTCTTAAAACATTCAATTGAGTTACTATTAGATGAAAAGTACACTTAATCCAAATCTATTCTATGATTCTATCATACTATACTCCAATACTAAAATAAACGGGTGCGTAATTACTTTAATACTACTTACCTTGATTACCGATATATATTAGTCGGAGTGGAAGAGCATCTGGTTTTAGCTTTCATACCGAAATTGATGTGTATTTGAGAAAAATGATATTGAAATTAATTCTTACGGAGAAACTGAAAAAATTACCTGCATTAATCCGTAAAGCTTAAAAGCTAGATTAGCGACAGAAAATTGAACTCGTTACTTTTCCTATCCAACTAATTGAACGTCCACCAGCTCTACATCTACCATATGGTTGAAAACAGCTTGTTCAAACTCTATCGAGAGATTAACTAGCATTCTAAAATGAACAATTAAAGAATTAAAAATAAAATATATTAAACAAAAATAAAGCTTTTATAGTTTTCAATATATTAAATAATTATTTTTTTCATTCCTTAACCGGTTTCTAGAATCCCTTGCTAGCATAACCTTTAGAATCATGAGTAATTCCACATTTATTACTTTTAAAGCTGGAGAAATCAAGACAGAAACCTTGTGTTGTGTCAATATTATGAGGTTGGTTTCCATCTAATTTTGTTCACTGAAAAATGTGTGTAACATTATTTTTAATTGTAATATTCCTTTGGTTGCTGGTCAGTGGTCATGAGCTTGTAGCTTAAGAGTTGTTAGTTAAAGACGTACCCAGCGCAACCGAAGCCTTCCTTATACTTCCCGCAATAAATTCAAAACTTTAGTTTCTTGGTATGAAAAAAAACAATAGACGTTGCTTCTCATCTCTCACTGTCTGTCTCTGAATGTGCCTTTGTGTGTGAGCCAAACAATGAATGATACCAACCTCCTAACCTCTGAAAATGATCCCACCACACTACTATCACCTTCCATATCCTTTACACTAATAAAAATTTGCTTTCCAACGTCCCCTCTAAAGGCCACCCTCAATGAGTTTATGTTCTTTCATATAAAAATCCATCAGAGCATAGATTGAGAAGCGAAGGGTCAGTCAGCGACACATTTTGGTCCTTGAACATAATTTGGACCAAAACCAAATATGATGGAATCCGGGGCTCACTTCTGCAACTCATGTGGTGAAAAAATTGGACTTGATGCTAATGGGGAGGTGTTTGTGGCTTGTCATGAGTGCTATTTTCCAATCTGCAAGACTTGTTTTGAATATGAAATCAATGAGGGTCGTAAAGTCTGCTTGAGATGTGCCACTCCCTATACTGGTAACCCTCAAAGTCTATTCCTCCTTTCATTTCATAACTCATTTAGTGAAGATTATCTTCTCCTACTCATAATGCATGTGTCCACTCTGAAATATCTTGTCTTTCTCTTCACTTAAGTGAATATTTTTTATATATAGAATAAAAGTGGCATGTATACTAGTTCATCACACATTACTTTTTTGTGAAATAGCCTAAGATTTTTCTCCTTTTATATATTTCCCAGATAGAGCAAAGGATAGTCATGACACCAAGGTTTACGAAAATCAATCCATAGCAGCTGCCCAGATCAGTGCTTCTCAGGTAATTAATTATTGGAGGTGCAATAGTAATTAATTAGCCTTAATGTTTTTTGTAAAGTCGTTCACATTTGCAGTTACAATCTCTGCTTGCATTATGTAGGATGTTGGGCTCCATGCTAGGCATGTCAGTACTGTGTCCACAGTGGATAGTGGTAAAGAAGAGAGACTTAGCCCATACCTTCAAGTACAATTTCTTTAGGACTGCTCGTGATAATCATGATCTGGTTTTCTTGTAGAATTAAATGATGAATCTGGGAATCCAATCTGGAAAAATAGAGTGGAAAGCTGGAAGGAAAAGGATAAAAAGAAGAAGAAAAAGTCTGCACCTAAGGCTGAAAATGAGACGCCAATTCCGCCAGAACAGCAGATGGAAGAAATACAGTAAGTTTAATGAGATATGTCACACTTTTCTTGAAGGGAACAATACAAAGTGGGTATTGAAATAACATTCTTTTGGAAAGTTAACAAAATTTCAGACCTTAATTAGGTTAAATTTAAGAGAAGCTATAGAACAAATTAAAACAGTCCCCTGCACATAGCTCAATTGGTAAAATGAGGTGAGGATGGGGTAGAGCTATTTGCTAAGATACGTGGAATCAGATACAAAAGGTTAAGAAAAACTATATATAAGAACTAAAATCAAAATATGATTCGAATTCTTCCATTGATTATTTTCTCAATCCTGTGAGCATTCTTGTATTTTCTTTGGGGAGTCCTGGTAATGGCAGAATTCTGATTTCAGCATCCTAAATTCCTAGTAAGGGATGAAGAATCAGACCTGGTGTGGAGAATAACAAACACTACTAGTTCTTGAAATTAATAACCAATTTTTCATCAAATTGTTAATGGTTGTAGCTGGAAGGCTGGTGTAGTACTTTGATAACGAATATTTTCATTTGGCCATTAATTTTGGCGGCCTTGCATTTTAAAATGTGTCATAAAAATTCAATTTTAATTTCAGGCTGATATGTTCTGCAGGTCCTCAGAGGCTGCTGCTGCTGAACCACTTTCAATCACTCTTCCAATCACAAAAACAAGACTCACACCATACAGAATTGTGATAATCGTGCGACTGATAATCTTGGGTCTTTTCTTCCATTATCGAGTTACAAATCCTGTTGACAGTGCTTTTGGTCTGTGGTTGACATCCATCATATGTGAGATCTGGTTTGCATTTTCCTGGGTGTTGGATCAGTTCCCTAAATGGTCTCCCATCAATAGGGAAGCTTTTATTGACAGGCTTTCTGCAAGGTAAATACACAAAATTGTCATACATTTGAAAACCTTGTTCCTTGTGCTTCAAGATTTGAAATGAAAAATCATGTTGTAGTGGATTTAGGTATGTTTTCAGTATTTCTTTCTTTCTCTATTTAGAATTTGTGAAAGGTAATCTGTAAAAATGAAATGAATGGATGATATATGGTAAAGTAACATCAAAATTAAATGTGAGAACTGATACTCTTTCTTTATTCTGTATTTTGGATGCTTGAATGCTCTCACTTCTGTATTGCAATGCCAGGTATGAAAGACCTGGTGAACCCTCTCAGCTTGCTGCTGTGGACTTCTTTGTCAGTACAGTCGATCCTCTGAAAGAACCGCCATTGATCACGGCTAATACAGTGCTTTCTATTCTTGCTGTGGACTATCCTGTGGATAAAGTATCCTGTTATGTGTCAGATGATGGCGCTGCAATGCTGACATTTGAGTCCCTTGTGGAGACAGCTGACTTTGCAAGAAAGTGGGTTCCATTTTGCAAAAAGTTTTCAATTGAACCTCGCGCACCTGAATTCTACTTCTCTCAAAAGATTGACTACCTGAAGGACAAAGTACAACCTTCTTTTGTGAAGGAACGTAGATCAATGAAGGTAAGCATTTGAGGCTCCTTATATTCATGACTTCAGAGGCAGAACAACCTTGATGCTTGGAATATATGCGATGTTATACTCGCTACCTTGGTTTTTTCAAATTTGAGTGTCTTAGAGAAACCTCTTCATGATTATCTCTCATTTCTTTCAGAGGGACTATGAAGAGTTTAAAGTGAGAATTAATGCTTTGGTAGCAAAGGCTCAGAAAACACCAGATGAAGGATGGACTATGCAAGATGGAACCGCATGGCCAGGAAATAACTCACGTGATCACCCTGGCATGATTCAGGTACATCCATTCATTTTGTATGTAATCAAATCTTAATACAGATATAGTCAGATACCTGATTTCTGCGAAATGGCTATCAAATTACTGAAAGGAGCAAATGTGGAAGTTTAAAAATGTCCAGTATTTTAATGAATGCTATATAAAGCTAATTATCTATTTTGTGTAGAAGCAATTCAACACATATTCAGCTCACGAATATGTTTGTTTTTAATCATCGCACAAGTTAAGCCTTCTTGTTTTTCTTCAATATCCACAACATTTGGTCTTACTTTTTCTCTTTTTAAAAATGAGTGCTCCATCATTTGGACATTCATTTAAGCAGTTGGTTGTTCTAGTAGTCTTCTAATCATTAAGAATATTTTACATTCTGAGCAAATAATATAAAGAGGCAGAAGAGCTTTTAAGTGGTTGTTTGGAAAGTGGGAACCTTGTCCGTTTTTGTAAGATTGACTAGTTCTATTGATAAATTAGTGGAACAAGTGCATGTCATGTTTCTATTTGCTTCGTCATTGCAAAACCTGATTTTTTCAGCAAAAATTTTGTTTGCCATTTCCAGGTTTTCCTTGGACACAGTGGTGCCCATGACATAGAGGGAAATGAAATTCCCAGGTTGGTGTATGTTTCAAGAGAGAAAAGGCCAGGTTACCAACACCACAAAAAGGCTGGTGCTGAAAATGCACTGGTATGGATCAATACTTCATATTAATATTCCATATAAGTTCATTAAGATTTTTATAATGGTTGATGCTTGTTTGGATTTATACAGGTGAGGGTGTCTGCAGTTCTGACAAATGCTCCCTTCATTCTCAATCTTGACTGTGATCATTATGTGAACAATAGCAAGGCTGTAAGGGAAGCAATGTGTTTTCTGATGGATCCAGTAGTTGGCAGAGATTTGTGTTATGTGCAGTTTCCCCAGAGATTTGATGGTATCGATCGTAGTGATCGATATGCCAATCGCAACACAGTTTTCTTCGATGTAAGTTTAAATAGTAAAGAGTTTTAAAACTTAATAGATCTTGTAGCCTCAGTGTGGTAGAAATATTGACCCATCAAACAAGTATTCACGGCTTTTATTTGTTCTCTTTTTGTGAATGATAAAATCCAATTAATTTGGAATTTATCTGCTTCTATGTCCAGAAATTGTTTCAATGTTAATATCAAAATGGTGGTGTATAAAGTGCATGCGGAGGCATAACTTGTATAAAGTAATAATCATGGACAAAAACTTACTGTAGTTTCCAACCTTGATCACTTTCAGGTTAACATGAAAGGACTTGATGGCATTCAAGGACCCATGTATGTGGGAACTGGATGTGTTTTCAACAGGCAAGCACTTTACGGCTACAGCCCACCTTCTATGCCCAAATTACCAAAATCATCATCCTGCTGTTGCTGCCCCTCAAAGAAGCAAACCAAAGATGTCTCAGAGCTTTATAGAGATGCAAAGAGGGAAGAACTTGATGCTGCCATTTTTAATCTCAGGGAGATTGACAGTAAGCACGGCTAGTTTTGTCAATCGGTTTCACTCAAACACATGGCAGAATCTTGAATGAGGAGAATGCTTTTTTTTTTTTTGCAGATTATGATGAATACGAGAGGTCAATGCTGATTTCACAAATGAGCTTTGAGAAAACATTTGGTTTGTCCACTGTTTTCATTGAATCTACACTAATGGAGAATGGAGGGCTTCCTGAATCTGCTGATCCCTCAATGCTGATCAAGGAGGCCATTCATGTTATTAGCTGTGGATATGAAGAGAAGACTGCATGGGGAAAAGAGGTTTGACTCAAATGCTAATGCTCTTTACCAGTGATGATATTTTTGTTATTGTACCTATATCAATTAAAATATCATTCTAGCTACATTTACTACCTTTCACTTTTTACTTTTTTAATCACATGTTTTCTTGTTTGTTCAGATTGGTTGGATCTATGGTTCAGTGACTGAGGATATCCTAACGGGGTTCAAAATGCATTGCCGGGGATGGAGATCAGTTTACTGCATGCCATTAAGGCCTGCATTCAAAGGATCAGCACCAGTCAACCTTTCTGATCGTTTGCACCAAGTTCTTCGATGGGCCCTTGGATCCGTTGAAATTTTCTTTAGCAGACATTGTCCCCTCTGGTATGGTTTTGCAGGAGGTCGCCTCAAATGGCTGCAGAGACTGGCTTATATAAACACCATTGTCTACCCATTTACATCCCTTCCTCTCATTGCTTATTGTACTTTGCCTGCAATTTGCCTTCTCACAGGAAAATTCATCATTCCAACGGTAATTTCCTCATCTGTATTTTGGTATAATATAATTGTTTAAGTTACATATACTTTAGTGTAAAGGTTTTATGCTATCAACTAATTAGAAATCATAAAAAATATAACTTTTTAAGTAACTATTATAATTTATAGTAAAAAATAATAAGCTTATCATATATATTAATATGTGATTGGACGATTCTCTGTGTATTTAAATTTTAAATTAAATTTATAACATTAAGTGCTAAAAGATAATTGTATGTAATGTGTAATTGCACAACCAATGAAAACAGTTTATGGCAACAGATCAGTTTATAAATAAATTGAGGTCATTACTCTAAGGATGGGCCCTGCATCATCCTATAACACTTGCTAATTTGATGCAGCTTTCCAACCTTGCAAGTGCCCTCTTTCTTGGACTTTTCCTGTCCATTATAATCACTAGTGTGCTGGAGCTGCGGTGGAGTGGTGTGACCATTGAAGCTTTATGGCGTAATGAGCAGTTCTGGGTTATTGGAGGAGTTTCAGCCCATCTATTTGCTGTGTTCCAAGGATTCCTCAAGATGTTGGCTGGTGTTGACACCAACTTCACAGTCACTGCCAAAGCTGCTGATGACACTGAGTTTGGTGAACTATATATCATCAAGTGGACCACACTTTTAATTCCTCCAACAACCCTTATCGTTATTAACATGGTTGGTGTTGTGGCTGGATTTTCTGATGCACTTAATGGAGGATATGAATCTTGGGGACCACTTTTTGGAAAGGTTTTCTTTGCCTTCTGGGTCATTTTTCATCTCTACCCATTCCTCAAGGGTCTCATGGGTCGCCAAAACCGTACTCCAACCATTGTTATTCTGTGGTCAGTGCTATTGGCCTCTGTCTTCTCTCTGGTTTGGGTCAAGATTAACCCTTTTATCAGCAGACCTGACAGTGCAAGCATTTCCCAGACCTGCATTTCTATAGATTGCTAAGTCACTGCCTACATAAAAGTTTTGACCATATGTTATAAATATGGATGATGATTGATGATGATTTGAGACGCATTAGTTCTTTGGTGAAATGTGTAAACACTTTAAAAGTAAGGTTGCAAACATCGTTGTTACCTCTTCTTTCCCATGCATTGGACGAATTTCCTGTGTAAAGATCAAGCTTTGACTGATTGTATCAATGTAAAATAGTTATTTTTCTTTCCATTTAGAAATTGGAATGCTATGCAGAAAATAAAGATAAGAAAAATATGTTTTTACTCTCTTATAAATATGGCTAAATTTAACTTTAGTCATCCAATTTTATTTATTTTTTTAGTTTTGATCATGATAAATTTTTAAGTTTTTGAAGATAGTCTCTTTTATTACTTACGTGATAATATGATCTGCGTAAAGAATTATCACCTACAATAGTAGATGAGATATTGATGTAAAATAATTAAATGCATGTTATATAACTGTTAAGTAGTATAAGGAATTATTTTAAAAAAATTAAAATTTATCATATGTAAAAAAATTAAAAAGTTAAATGATTAAAATCAAATTTAATCATATTTATGATATTTTTATATATTAAATTAAAAATTTTCACAAAATTTATTTTTTAAAATTCTTAATAAATATATTCATTTGTTTTAAGTGTGCTTTCACGTCATATATAATATATACTTATATCAAATTGATATAATATATAATTATATATTATATTAAAATGTTCATTTTATTTATTTATTTATTTTAGATAGAAGCTTGATATTGTTAATTGATATTATTGTATTTTTTAAAATTTAATTATAACTATTATGATATATTTGATTTGGATTCTTAAATATATTTTGTTAAGTGTATCATTCTAAGTTTTGGATGTTAAGATTATATCTTAAGAAGAATTTTTACTAAGACTTTGATATTATATTATTTGTATATTTTTAAGGTTGTTATTATTATTATTTTTATTATATTATAATTAACATTGATATTATTATATTATATTTATTGTTATTATTAGTAATATTGTTAGTTTGTTGTTATGCTATTACTAGTATTATATTATTAGTGTTATTATGTTTATTATTGTTGTGGTGTTTTGACATTAAGAATCAGTGAGAATAAGGTGATAAGACCTAAGAATGAGTTTAAGACCCCCAATAAGGGGTTAAGTCCACTCGAACCTTTAGCTAATTAAGCATTATAAGAAGTGAGATAGTAAGACATTAAGGGTAAGTAGTGAGAAATAAATAAAGAAAAGAGGAGAGAAAAAGAAGAGAAAAAAAAAAGGAAGAAAGAGTTTGAAGACTCAAATTTGGAAGTCTCCTTTGTGCCTCGATTTAGACGAATGCTTCTCAATCATCCCTAAGCCTTATCTCTATGTTTATGTTGTTTTCCTTGTCTCCACCACCATTTGGATGATTATTTTCTTTTTTCCCTTTGCTGCCTTAGGTTAGGGATTAATGGTTTTAAGTTAATTGTGAGCAATTGAGGCTTGTTTGTGTTAACTAATTGATTTTGTCATGATTTTTAGATTACTCTTGAGTTTTTCTCCTTTTCATGTTCTTAAAATTAACAATTTGGGCATTTGATAATGAATAAAGGATCGATTATTCTATGTTTTGAATATGTAGTTAGGTTTTAAAACCGATTAGATACTTGTAGGGATGAACCATAGACCTTTAGTTTGTGTGTTTGAAATTTGGGTTAATTGGAATAATCAAGCAAAAAATCACAAAAAATGCAAATGTTGTTAAACCCTTTCAAGGTAAGCATGAGAATTGTTAGGCTTCGCATAGTCAAGCTAAGTGTGGGAATTCCATAAACCCTTACTCTCTGGCCTCTCTAGGCTAAGCGTTTGCTTGAAAATTATTCATGTTTTTAATAAATTCTTTAACCTTGTAATTTTGTCATACTCGCACGCTTTAAGCTTTTCTTATTAAATGAAGTTGTGTGTAACAATTGGTGAATTATATATGGATTTATGATATGAGTTGTTTGCCTAATTGAGATGTTTATAAAATGTTATGATTGATAACTATGTGTATATGAGCTTACTTTAGTTATTATGTTGTTATGATTGCTAGCTTTTATGCTTGTGTTGACAGTATGGTGTTATGATGATGTATATATGTAAGTGAGGAGGATTGAGTAGTATTAGGATAATGTTTTAAGATGATAAGTATGTGGCTTGAGTTTATGTGGGGTAAGGACCATCGAGTAATGAAATGTATGAAAATGCTATGGATACCTTGTGTGCCTTAAGCATCATATCATGTTAAATTTTTTTAAAAAAATGTTGTTGAGTCTAACTAGTGAGATCATGAATAAGGAGAAGTAAGGCTCTAGACTTAGGGGTGTTATCCAGTTTGAAATCTTCATGTGACTCGTGTTGATCTCATGGGTTAAAAGATCCTTACAATGTTGGATAACCCTAACATGTCATTAGTATTCTCATTTCGATTAGTGTAATGGTCAAGTCATTTGGATTCATTGACTACACGTCCTCCCAAGCTTTTTTCACAAGTGTTTTGATTGGTATCACATGCATATGAGAAAAGAGAAAGAAAAGACATCACATAATATATGTGCATTATTATGAGTGTGTCTAACTTGTGTAGTTTTGTAATGTGGGTGCCATGTATGCATTGTGTTGTGCTTATGTGAAGTATGAATGGCTCTATTCATAATCATGATAAATTGTGAATATGTAAAATTGTCGTTGTGGCTTATGATGTGATTTGAAGTTATTTTAATATTAAGGGCATGGAAATAGATATATCTAAAATAACATTGTGTTTTCTAACCAAGATAAGTATAAATGTGAGAAGTATGTCATTAGTTAAGAACAATATAATGTAAGGTGAATGTTAGGGAGTCAAGTCTAAGTAATAAATGTTGAGTTAACATAAGAGAGTTGTGTAAGTAACTTACTAGTCAAGGAAGAAATCCTAAGATAATATGATAATGAATCAGTGCAACAATGTGAGAATAAGAGAAGAGTCAAAGGAAATTGTTAATGATCAAAAGGTGTACATTTGACCATAAGAATGAAAGATTTGATAAATACTTAGTGAGGGTAGCCATGAGAGATAAATGAATAGATTGTTTGAGTAAGAGTCTAAATCACTCATAGAATCTTTAGACACTCATTGAGATACTATGCCTCATCCTTTAACTTTCAATAAACAGGATATGATGTGTATTGATAAAGCTTGGAGTCATATTTCGAACGACATAACTTAGTTCTAATTCATTTTCTCATGTAATTCTTTTATGTGATATATGAAACACGTGTTATGATGGATGAATTGTATTTAATGATATATGACATTAAAATTTTCCTTGTATATTTATTTGTTAGCTTTCACATTATATTTGTGTATAAATGTTTCTAATTTTTATGTCTTTAGAAGTCTAAGTGTAGTTACGATAATACCATCTAGGATGTTATATTAAGAACTTATTAAATGACATTTTATTTTAGTTTTAGCGTTATAAAATTAAGATATTATATTTATTTAATATTATTATATTATTTAATTAATAATAATAAATTAATACTAGTTCGATATTGGTTTGATCACGGTTGAACTATTGAATCTTGAACCAACTTAACTGATTTATTAACTAGTTCATATTTAAAATTCTTCATCTAAACAATACAACATGTTAAAATATCACTTTATTTTACTCTTTATTGTGAATCCAAAGAAAGTTTAAGATCAAGATTTTTAATAAGTAGCTCAATGAAATGGAATGAAAATCTCACCATTTTTTAGCTCCATATTTACATAGTTCCAAAATAAAGAAGAATAAAATTTGAGATTTTATATTAAATAAAATAAAATTCATTTTATTATATATTATTCAATTTTATTCTAATTTAACATATATACTATGCATATAAAACATATTCAAATTTCATAACATCTCATCAATCCCAAAACATGACTTGTTTATTAAACATTTGAAAGAGGAAAAAAAATAGGTGATAATGATTAATGATATTATTGATGATTATGACTATTTGGATAAATTGTTTGATCATATAGTAAAAAGACCTATAAATGTCTCATCATTATTCTAAGAATGTATCCCTTATAATATCATCAAATACATAACATTAACAACATAGAATTTGAGATACTCCTTGATTGTTAATCCTACTTAAAAGTCATAGTCATTTAAAGACTTCTCAATTTTCATACAAGAAACTAGTTTGTCCCCAATACACTACTTGACTCAAGTATGTATCTATCATAGACCCAATGATACATATTTAACTTCTCAAGATGGAGATTGAAACTTGTCTTTTGACAAGATCTATGAAGAATAGACTTGAAGAAAAGACTTGAAGAAAAGATTGATCTCTTTGTTCTTGGACATTGGTAGTTTAAAAATCATGTTTAGACCTTGTATCTTGGGCAATAATAGTTAGAATTACTTTTGTGAGTAAATTTTAGTTTTGGGCTTGTATTTGACCCATTAGATTGTAGGATTTGGTTGTATGTTGCCTTGTAAACTTGGTTGGGTCTTCTTTCTTTGTCTTAAGTCCAATCCACCACCTTATTTGCTTGTATAGCTCCTGCCATGTAAGTTTGGTTGCCTATATAAGGCACCAAGTCAACATTGAGTCAACAACTTTCATTTAAATGATAATTGAGATTTTTCTTTAACTGTGAGAGCTATATTTCTCTCTAGAATTCTAGGAAATAAGTCATTTTTCCTTATCAAAACTATATTATTTTGTGACAGATTTCTATCATTTATTATCCTATTCTTAGAAATAGATGACAAATTCATCTCTTTTCTCTACCATTTCTTGTCATTGAAACTTAGAATTGAAGATATAATGAAGATCTTTGGAAGAAATATAGCACCCAACATCCCTTAACTTTTATCTATAAATAACAATGTTGTTATTCCCCTTATATGAACTCTAACCTTTGATTATATTATTACCACCTCAAGTTTTTACTATCTTAAACTTAGTGTCTAAACAATTGTCAGTCTCTTAGCATATGTTTAAATTTTCGATAAAAATGTTCCAAAAACATGTTTGAGAATAGAATTAATTTAGAATCATATTTAATTACTCCAAAAAATATATTTAAGAATAATTAAAATATTTTTACAAACTCAATTTATAAATTTAAATTTACTAATTTTAATTTAATTTAAATATGCACTTAATTGTTAGAACTTTTAACCCCACAAACCAACTTTCCATCTATATCTACCTGATAAGCCACTTAAAGTATCCTCAAACTAGAGATGGGTCCTCCAATTTTGGCCTACCGTACAACCTCTATCCTAGGCTCATGATGCATCGATGTGTATTTGTTGTTTCTCCCACTCAATATCCCTTCTTTTTTCTATTTTTTTCTTCACACATCTGTCCAATGATAGTAAATCAGTAAATGGATACATTATAAAAGCTAACAATTATTATCATTATATTTATATTAGAAATAAAACACATATATTTTTCATCATGTTAGTTTATAACTTTTGAAAACCTGTTCTTCCCTGTTATTTTAGATATCATGAGTCATCACACTTAATAATGATGAAGGGGAATAAATCCTTGGTCATTGTCAACGACAGCAACACCTTTGATCTCCTTCCACCACAATAAACTAAAACAAATCAGTAAATAAAGAGAAGGCCATTTCGAAAGGCAGATCAGTAAACATCATCACCATCACTAACGCTAAGCCTTATATTCTGACTCTGTCCTCTGCTCTGCTCTGCTCTGACGACAACGACACACCGCCATCGCACCTCAGTTAGTGGGAATGCTAAAGTGGAAGCTTTTAGGCAAAGCAGATGAGGAAAGGCAGACAGTATAAAAGGAGAAGGGTACAAAGGAACTATGAAAATGAAATTAAAAAAAAAATTGACCGTTAATTTAAAATAAATATATTTAAGGGTGTAGAATGATGGGAGATTGAAGGTCATTACCTCCATAGTGTCAAAAGTGGAATTTGAATCAATATAGATCCAAACAAATCCAAAAAATAGTATAACAATATATGGAAGTAAAATAAGTGAAAGAAAGAGAGGAATAAAAAAGCTCTTCGTGTTTGTTTCGTAGCAAATTCTTCACTTTAAGTTTTACAAATAAGATCTATTAACAACAAATGTAAAACATACTCTCTGTCTCTCTCTCCCTCTCTGTATATATTTACCTCAGAACATCGAACACACTCCAAAGAATGTATCCAGGAAACAATTTGACGATCACTTGTTAAGCTGGTGATTTCTTAACATGGAAGCTTTACATCTTCAGGACACACTCCTTCCGAATGTCAACTGACAAGAGTGGTTAATTTAAGCATTAACATCCCACTAAAATGTGATGATGCCTCATAGTATGTACGCTACAAACCAATCATCCACTCACTATGTTAGCAAGTACGAAGAATTGATGGCAAGAATTATAGATTTTGGTTCACCAGCTAGAACATATTTACACGAAAAAACCATGGCAGAACAAATGCTATAACCAGGCATGCCATCAAGAAGTTACAAAATGGCTGTCCTCGCCAGCATCCAGCAGCCCTGTGGGACGAGTTACCATCATTGTCCATGAATCTTCTTTCATTCCACTCTTCCATAAATCCATTACTAGTAACACCTGATACATTTTTTGCAGCCTCACCGCAAATTTCACATAGCCTGTGGTTAAAAAAGGTAGCTAATATCAATAGAAGGTAGCACAGGGCACTCACTTGCAAGGACCATTTTTCAAATTTGGCACTATACAGTAGAACTATAACATAGAACAAAAGAATCTCAAGATTATGCAATGAAAAGTTAATTTGGGGAAGTTAGAGAGAGCTTTTACAGAACTTATTGAATGTAAATAACTTGCAATTTTCTATAAGTTTTTTTTGGCTTATTTCAATAAGTTTTACCGATAAACTTGTCAAAATAGTTTTTTCCAAACTTATGAAGCTTTCATTTAATAAGCTCTTGATTAATAAGTGCTCAATAAAGTTATTGATCCAAACAAGACCTTTGTATATGATACAATACTTAGTACTGACATCATCAGTTATACTAGATTGTAACACAATGTTTTTCAATTGTTATGGGACCAATTTCCGTATTTGCTCTCTAACAATAGAGCTGACTTGGATAAAAAAGAAACTGTTAACATACTGATTAGGAATTAATGCTGATCTGAAATTGTAAATAATTAAGGAAAGCAATCACGATCAAGAGATTTGATATAAGGAAATCAATCAGAACTAATGCAATCTGATTTGTGCAATTAATAATAGGATTTGATGTAATTAGAAGCTGTTGTATTTCCTTCTTTCCGTCTTTTAGCTATAGCATTTATAGGAATAATTATTTCCCTAAATTTTACGCCTATATTAGTTAACGGAATTAATCTCCTATTTCTATTATAGCTCCTGATAGTATCAGTTTCATATCAGTGAAATATATTCACTTTTCCAAAGAAACCTTAGAATTATCCAATAAAAACGACTGATCTAGGAAAAAGGGGGTTGATGAATACGCCCTTATTGTATCTAATAAAATCTCATTTTGTGGCGATAAGAGTAAGACAATATAAACTTACTTTTCCTAATCCATGCCCCATATGTCATCTGAACATAGAAACATTATGTCCAAAAGAATCTTCACCAAGACACTTTTTAAACATCTGAACAAGAGCACTTTTTCAAATATAAAGGACTACCAACAAGAATATGACAACCAAATGCCACAATTTACTAGTTGCCAAACTGGGACTTGATCACTTGATGGCATCTTACGGATGTCAATTAACCTCAACTCACAAACACTAGAAGCAATTTGCTAATTATGCTCATGTCTAATCCATAATCTTACATCCTAAAGGAGGAAACTCCACTGGGTGGCTGGATGCATTTGTCCAATTCACCCCTCATAGGACCCCATTCCGTTATGCAAGGTATGGCTATGTCTGGGTGCAGTAATGATGATAGTGGCTCTCCAACCAGAGATGTACCAACCCAAAGAAAATAGCAGTGAGCTACACTACCCAGTTCACTAATGGTAATGATAAGCAAATTCAATGTCAAGAGCTCGACCTCAAATTCACGAGCCTTATGAAGGCAAAATCAAGAACAAGCCCGTCATGAATCTGGAAAGGGTTTGAAGGAATACTAATAATGGTATTGGAAAGCTCTACTTCTAAAATCCAGTTCTAATCTAAGAACACTGTTACAAGGATGCCATGGACCTCAACAGATTTTAAGACAAGCCATGGAAAGACAAAAAGATAAAACTATCCTATATTATTGTTAAAATTAGAAATGTTCCATATTTGCTATCAGAAATTGTGCCAACCTGGATAATTAAATGAAAGAACTTTAGAATATTTAAGAATTCAAAATAAGTAGACAACATCAGGAACGTGATCAATGTGAAAAACTTCAATGCAGAACCTCAAAAAGCACACTAATGTTATTGTTGATCCACAAACTAGAATCAAACTGATATTTGGCAAGAACAGATACCTGTTCCCCTTGAGCTTGAACCACGCCTCAGCACAATGAACATGCGCAATGCCTAGCTCATCTTTACACGCACAACCAAGCTGAATCAAATCTGCATTTGTAGCACTATTAGCAGTGCCAACAGTTGTTGCATCTGATAACTGCCCGGAAGTCAGATGGCAAATCCTACAAATCTTTTCACCCTCAGAATTCTCATAAAACTTTTTGCGGCTGCTGCACTTTATATCAATCACACAAGAATTTTTATCAGTTTCAGACACCCCTTTTGGTGCTTTCATGGACACCAAGCTTAACCCTGATTCATCAACTTTTGCTTCCAGTTTCCTATTAGCCTCATTGACATACTCAGTCTGAACAGATTCAATTACAACCACAGTCTCAATTACTTCCTGATTAACCAAATGATTTGAATTATAACTAGTTCCCTGATCAACCCCAGGCAATTTATCACTGATATTTTCTTGATCATGTTTGTCTTCACCCTTAACTTCTTTGAACTCATCCTTTAGCTCCTTATCAGATCCCAAATCCTTAACCACCTCTCCTGAAGTTCCAGCTTCGCCACTTATGCTAGCTCTTGCAATTGCAACCCCTTCAACCAAATGACTCCAATTCCCATCATGAACCGGATCCAATACCTCACCTCTATCTTGATCCATTAACAATTTGTTCACTCTCAAGATACTCCTCACAATGCCACAGCACAAACCCCACCTAAAAAAGCTCAATTTTTTAATTACAGAGGATGAAAAATGTTATCAAACGAAAGGATTAAAACCCATATCTTCCAACAACCCACTTCCTGATTGGAGACATAACCTCTTAAGATATTCTTAAAAATAATCAAACTTAAAAAAAATGGAAACCTGGGATGTCATCTATGAGATGGATGACCTCACTGACCAAGGAAGCAAGCCCCCAAATAGCCGCAAAGAGATGGGGTTTACCTCAAAATATTAAATTCCACAAACCAGTTCAAACCTGATATGTTTCAATCCAATCCAACCCACGCCAGGTAAAAGCTGCGTGATTAGTGGGGAAATAGGAGCAGGATTAGGTGAAGAAAGGAACTGATAAAACAATAAAGACTAGAAGATTGAGTGCATTGGAATCATAAATCATTAGATGAATTGGGTTCGTGATCATAGCAAAGGAAAATAAAAAGGTGACTTTGTCTTTATTAGACAATTTTAACAGAAACCCTCTACTAAGATAGATACGGTGACTTTATATAACCAATGATGAGTATTTATTTATCTATTTATTATTAATTTAATTGCAGAATTTTCTCATTCGAGATTATCTGCGAAAACAGTCTGTAATGAGCAAGTGGGTATGTGATGTGTTTATTTTTTGGGTGCACAGTGGGCGTGTGATGTGTGTGTCTACTGCATATGATAGTGCCGTAACGAGAACGTCCAACTATGGTTGTGGTGAAGTAAGAGAATTTTCATGGACCTTAAAAAGTGCTAACTAACTACAAAATAGTTTTGGACTCATCCCGGTTTTTACATAATGCTAACTGCTACTGACCACTGATATGTTAGCCACAAGAGAAATATTATCCATTAATCTGTTCCCTTTATTTGTGTATGATGTTAATTTGTTGTTTTTTGTGTGTGTTTTTTGTTATTTATTATTTTCTCTTATCTTAGTGTCTTGTGTGTGTGTGTTTGTCCTTAATTTGTTCTTTTGTGTGTGTGCGTATGTTGTTAATTTGTTTTTGTTTTTGTTTTTCTTATGAGTTTGAAGAATCATGAAAAGTACTTGTACTATTTGAATTATACGCATTGAAAAAGAAATTCTCACTTTTGTGAACTCCACAGTATTAATTAAAATTCAAGTTTATAAAAAAAATTGAAGAAAAAGAATAAAAAATTAACTTGGTATTCCAAATTAAGAGGAGTTGTCCTGCGCAATTTGAAAGAGAAGAGAAAATCCTTAAAAAATGTCCCGGGAGAAATTTTTAGCGTTATGAAATGTCAAAATGTAACTATTTACTTATATTTATTGCGTAGATGATCACGTTAGAATAAAGTAATTGTAGCTATGCTTATCACTTTGTTGATAATTTGTGATAAGTATAATATAGGATAAGTTTGTTTGTCCTTATTTTTTAAATTAACTTTTTTAACAAAATAAACAGTATTTTAATGTTTTATATGTTTATTTAAATTATTTATTTTAAAATAAATAATTTTTTTCATTTTTTTAAAAAATAAATTCTATCAATTTATTAAATAATCACTTATTATATATATA
>JAMLFT010002588.1:0-24870 GCA_026544285.1 Pachyrhizus erosus | reverse complement strand
AATTAAAGTTTATTATTTGTATAATATTATTAATTTTTATAATAATTATATTATAAGTCATAAAAATATTTTTTTAATTTACTGACGATCTAAATTTTTTATAAATTAAACTCAATTAATTAAACTTAAAACACAAAAAGAAAATAAACTATAATAGCCGAAAAATATTATTTATTCATTTCATTTAATAAAATAGAGACCTGAAAGCTTCGAAGTTCAAACCCAGTGTCTCTGATTAAGCTCGCGTGGATAGTTTAGCTGAGAATTCAAGAACAATGAGAAAGTTTCTTTCTTTCACATTTTTTCTTTTCTAGGTCTGGCTATTTGCCTAATTGGGAGATGTTAAAAAACGACGTGTCGTTGGTACCTTTTTTGCTATAGCTATTTATTTCCTTTCATCAAAATTGTGTAGCGTCTCTTGAGTAACCTCGAAGAGGGATGGGTCCAAAACCAGGGTCAGACATGAAGATGAACGCGATTAGGTCAGGGATAGTGGTGCTGGGAGCGCTTGCATTCGGCTACTTGAGCTTACAGATCGGTTTCAAGACTTATCTCGAGAAAGCTCAGAACCAGAATGCGCTCTACCAATCTGAACCTTCTCAGGAAGAATCATCTTCAGCTTTCCCTGACCGCGGTTCATAACACCACTCTGTTTGGCTTAGGAGAAAAGGAAAGAAATTTTGTTGCCCTAGTTTTGTGTTGGTAATTAACTGGTTTTTTATGGTACAACTTAGTTTTGTATGGTACAACTTGATGTATCTATTTTATTTGTTCATATAACATCATTTTTATCTGGCTTGAGCCTTATGTGGTGATGTGATATTATCAATTATCAATTATCAACTTGGGTTGTTGTATTTGTTTGGAATTGGCAATAATATTTGTTCTCATTATTCCAACAACAAATCCCTTTTTCTCTTTTGCCTAGCCTTTGTTTGAGATAAATTAAATTTATCCTGTAGAAGTGTTATTTGACAGGGAGTTAGGGACTGTGTGCATTGGCTATTTGTCTCTCTGTTCTATTTAGAAGCTGAGTTCCTAGAGAACCTTTTTGTCTATACTTTATTGATGAATATTGAATATAAAGGATATACAGTATACATTATACATTATACATTATTGAGGGTTAATCAAACCCCAAAGACCCAAACTGAGGAGTATAAGCAGCTTACTGTTGAATTCAGGCTGCATTGCACCAGTATTTCTGTTGAATGACAATATCGGATATGTGCTGTATGATTAATGTAGGATCTACGTTTTTAGTTGTTTGATTTATGATAATGTAGCACATTTGCAATCCTCTGTGTGGATTGTGGAGGTGAGATGGCAATGGGGACGTTCCCCACCCCCGTGGACCTAACCAAGAAAATGAATGCTACAGAGAGGCTACCATGAAATTTTCCATGCTCATGTTCACACCCTATTACCCTTCCTTCATCTGAACCTCCATTCCCGCCCATTCTCATCTAGTGATAGGAAAAATCATCAAGGAGGACTTTTCTGCTATCCGAGTTGAGCTTGTCAGTCGACGGGCATACTTATAATGCATAGAAGAGTTGATGGAAGAAACGGAGAAATGGTGTCAGCCATTTATTATTGGCATCTGCATCTGTATCAGGCCAGTTTCCTCTTGCTCCACCTGGGTGAATATACTTTTCCTTCCCTTTAGAAGATCCTTTGGTTTACATTGATGACACTGTATTTTAAGCTTAGAGAGATATATACTTAGAATTTTTCTTCATTTATTCTCGAACTTTAAATTTCATTTTTCGACCTTATCTTTGAGCATTTTAGTAATTTTAAATATTAGGATTTTGCATGTTTGTCTTTCTATAATAATTGTGTCAATTTTATTGGAGAAACTTTGAAATATCATTAGATTGGTACCAAATTTTTGGATCTTATTGCGATAGATTAATAAGTAACTCTAAATAGTGTTCATTTTGAGTAAATTCATAATTAGCATAAGTATGACTTTTTCCTCCATGATTTCTAGGAACATGATTTGCAATATTTTCAACTATAATTAAATTTCTTTGGTGTAGTTGAAAATGAATAAGACGCAGACACCAACTAAAGCATTTTTTTCAAACTCCATAATTTTATCTATTTATTCTTTAATCGTCCATTTTGAGTTTATTGACATATTATTAGAGTCAATAACAATTTGGCTCCTAAAAAATGGCACATTGTTTGTCTATGGTCCTTGAATGTATATCTTTGTACAATTTAGCCTCCAAAAAACATGTAAAATCACTCACTTTTTAGTTCCTTTATCGACATGTATTGCATTAGTAAGTCAAAGTTACTGACGTTACAAGTTTTTTATCGTATGGCTAAGCATGGTTTATTTCAAAGTCATAGTCGCCATTTTGATGTCGCTCCTTCTTTCATTTGTAATGCCTTAAGGACGGATGTTGTTGGTATTTGTTTCCTTAGAGGTTTCTATGTTGGTTATTGTCTAGACATTCACCAAAAAGAAAATCGCACATCAAATGCCTAATTAAAATTGGACCAATTTGAGAAATCTTCCTTCATAATCCTAATTTTTCCCTTCTTGACACGCATAACAGAACATGTGTCCCAACTGTTTTTAGCCAAATCCATGAAGTCAATGATGACTTCGGTGAACCGTGCATCGAATGGAACCGTTTATAGAGATGACAACCATGTTATGAACTTGTGTGACTATAATAAAAGGTTGCAAATGATGGAGTACAAGTGTGACTATGGTATCAAATTCTCAACGCTTAAAGCATTATGGGCAAACCTACATAAAACAAATGACAACTACAAAACTTTTTATTCAACATTTTGATAGATGTATCAACTTTGGAATGTGAAAAATTTGTTTAATGGTTGTTTTAACCCAACAAAATTTGAAGAAAACAACTTTTGGCAAAGAGAAAAAAACCTGTCATGATGAAGAATAATGAGTGGGATGAGATTGATGAAAGGACTTTTCATGCAATTCAATTATGTATAATTATGATGCACTATAGGAAGTTCTATTAGAGAAAACGATTGTAACAACAATTGTTTATTTGAAAGGGATAAACACCGAAAGATTTTTGTCAATGGACCGTGAATACACCATGCAAGTAAACTTAATATCATTCTCAACCTAAATTTTAAGGCATTAAATATGTGGGTCTTTCTCACCTTTATACTTGTTCTCTAACAATTTCTCTCTCAAGTGTAAGTTTCTTCTATATTGTAGTTCTCTCCTCGAGCAGAAGCCATTTTTAATCTACGAGTGTCCAATGTGGAGCCCCTAGAGTTTCATGTTGTAGTACCTTGCATCATTACCTTCATTGTTTCATCCAAGGGATCCCTTTGTCTATTTGGATCTATCATCAATCCATTTTTACTCATCCAAGTTGATCATCAAGTTGAATCATAGGCTCTGATACCAATTATTGTGCAAATGAAGGGGCAAACATCAGAGAGATATTTACCAATGAACTAGGAATATACCATATAAGTAAACTTGACACCACTATCAATCCAAAACTTTGAAGTATCATATTTGTGGGTCTTTCTTATTTATATATTACTCAACATGTACATTTTTATCCAATGTGAAATTTCACCTTCACACTTGTACTCCAACAATTGACTAAGTTGGAGTCCTTATATCTGAAGTATATAGTAACAAATTGTCTTAGTGTGTTAATGTTTATATACACTTTATATGAATGAAGAAACTTTTATCAAATTTCATATATCTAAGTTCACTTCACTTACTATGGATTTAAAAATTATGGAAGAAACATTCTCTAATGAGCAACAAACAATGATGTTGCTTCATTTTTCAATTTGTCTCTTACAAACGTTTTTACAAAAAAGTTATGTGTATATATATATATATATATACACACACACACACACACACGAGTGTAAGTCTATATTAATAAGGCTAAATCTTCTTTTGTTGAGTCTTTAGAAAATGGATCATGATAATAATGGTTGTGATGATCAAATAATTGGATTTTTTTTGTTATAAGTAATTGAAAGAGACAAATCTAGATCAAAATCTAGACATTGTAAGGCAAGGTGTATACATTGTAAGAAAAAATCATATTGAAAGAAAAATATCCAAGGCTTAAAGAAAAGAATGAGGCAAGTATAATAATGTATTATAACTAAAGGTGTTGAAATTCTTTGTATCAACTAGTTTAGTTGATGATACATGAATCATTGATTTTGATTATTATGTGTCTAAACAAGGATTACTACGTATCAATCTATTTATGATAGTGTTGTCCTTACGGGAAATAATATGTCATGTAAAGTCATTGGCATTGGAACAATCCAAATCAAAATGCATAAGGATTGTCAAAACTTTGATTAATGCTTGACATATGCCAAACTTGAAGAAAAATCTTATTTTTTTAGGCACTTTTATATATCAAGGGTACAAGTATTCTATGGAAGGTGGAGTTATTAAATTCTATAAAGGTGGTCTTATTATGATCAAAGGAAAATTAGTCAATGATATTTACTTGTCCGAGGCACATGGTTGTTGGAGTTGCAACCATATCATCTTCCCATAATTCAAATTCAGATACTATTCACTTGTGGCATATGAGCAAGGCTAGAATATATATTTTGAGCAAGTGTGGCTTGCATAATGATAATAAGATTATGAAGCTTTATCTTTGTAAACATCATATCTATGAGAAGCATACTAGCTAGAGTCAAGTTTAGCATTGTTATTCATAAGACTAAAGACATAATTAACTATATCTATTCTAATTTGTGAGGGCCCTAGGCCTTTCTTCGTTGAAAGGTGGAGTTAAGTATTTCTTAAATTTTATTTATGAATTTTCAAGAAAAGTACGAGTTTGTTTTTTAAAGCAAAAAATGAAATTTTTTCCACTTTTAAGAAGTGGAATATTTTTATTGAAAATCAACTCGACAAGAAAATTAACGCCTTACAATAAACAATGATTTGGAGTTTTATGAAGGACAAGTTAATGTATTATGAAACAATGAAGGCATTGAAAAACATCATATTATGCGAATGACACCACAACAAAATTGAATGGCTTACCATTTGTAGAGAGTTTGTTGCATGCTTTCTAATGTCAAGTTAAAGGAATTTTTGGTTAAAGTTGTTAATATGGTTTGCTATTTTGTAAATCGATTTGTGTCAATAGAAATTAAGTTTTGAAAATCTCTGTTGTGGTATGGTCCAATGGTCTTGCTAATTATCCTAATCTAAGAATTTTTGTTATCATGCATATGTTCATGTAAATAAAGGAAAGATTGCACTAAGGGCACATAAGTGCATATTCCTAGGTTATGCATATAGGATGAAAGGTTTCAAATTATGTTGTACTGAAACTAAGTCACCAAAATTCATAATTAGTAGAGATGTTAAGTTTAATGAATCATTCATGTTTATTTTGACAAATTAGTTTAGTGATGCAAAAAAACAAGAATAATGGTAGCAAGTAGGCAGGGTCCAAGTTTGAACCACCAAGGGAACTACAAAAAAGTAATTTAGAGCAACTCATTCATAAAGATGAAAACAGTTATGGTCAACTTATTATAAAAAGGCAACAAATTGTTGAAAACCAAGAAGAGACATGAAATGAGCATATAGTTAATGTTTGGTCAAAAGTTGAAATTTACTAACTATATGTTTTCTAATGATTATTGTTTTTCATAATGTTGATATGTTGTTAATGTAAAAATATTACATTTTCAATTAATTAGAAATCACTCTATTATAAAAATAAATATTTTTTATTAAATGACAATTTACGATGAGTGATAGTATAATTTTTTTATATATATTGTCAATGTATTTTAATTAATTTTTTTCACATTCTAATATATTTGAAATCATTTATCATTTCAAAATTAAGATAATATTATTTTATTTTATTTTTCATTTATAATTTTTTAATAAGAATAGAATTTAAGTACTAAAAGATTTACATTTATAATTTTTAATTAACAATTAACTATTCTCTAAAATAATAGAAGTTGTGACATTTATTTATTTATTTATTGTTTTCCTTTATACATTAAGGAGTTAATATATGTTGATATAAGGAACTCAAAATTATTTGTCACTAAAACATATAAATCACCTGGTTGACCCATATAATAAAACCAATCCATTGATATTGATACCACATTCTACTATATAATAAGAGTTGTGGATTTTACTATCATTGCATTCAAATAATAAAGAGCAAAAGTTACACAATAAAAATCCTTCAAGACAAGAATCAAATTGGTAGCATCGACTGTCATACAATAAATAACTCAAACACAATAAAAAGAAAAAAAGGTAGATGTTCATCCTTTAATCATTAACAAAACTAAAAACTCAATCAAATCGCTTAAAAATATAATTTTTTATTTATAGAAATCAAAAAATATATCAAGAGCATAGTTTTAAAATCCAACTCAACTTGACTAGTTGATTAAACCAAAACAGAACATGTAATAAATGAAAATCAATGTTGGATGGATTACAACAACTAGTAAAATTTTTAAATTTGAATGAAAAGTTATTTGGTGGTCCAAGGAGACTATTTTTCACATGTTCCAAGGATGTAGCGCAATCCAAGATGTTGGCTATACTTGTTTATTATTATATCAACTTCAATAATGAAAATATGCAATTAAAAAGCACCTATAAAATTCAAACTTATGTCCTTGAACGGACTAGCAAAGTTACTTACCACTAAGCTACAACAATTGTTTGTGATGCAATTGTGAAAAACAATAAATATACTTATTATTAATTCTATGTTACTTATAATTAGTTCAAGCAATTCAATTAATAAACTATTGATTCGACTAGTGATCTAGTACTTTCACTAAGTCAAAGACCAATATGCTTTTTAAAACACTAACCAAGAGTTTATAACAACTTGCATACCCTACTCAACCAATTGAGTTAGATTTCTTTTACTTTCAAAATTTAATCTAGATGTTAAGCATAAAATGAAACAAAAAATGATAATAAAAACTGTAATATCATAATATTAATCAATTATTCCATTGTGTCAACTATAATAGAAAATCATTGTAACTACCTCAACCATTATTTATTTAAAATTGTTCTTTCTTGTTGCAACATAAAGAAAAAAAATAAAACATAACTAACAAAACAAACTAGCATGTTAAAAAAATAGTCCATGAAAAGGTTTTGTGAAGAAGAATCATATAAGAGATAAAAGCTAAGGTACATTATCTCCAAAAGATGATATTTTTTCTCTTGTAGCGTTCCATAGTTGATGAACCTATAAAAAAATATTATTTTTATTCCATAGCATTAACCAAACAAATAGAAGATTGAAATAAAATTATATATCAAAAAAGAATAGAAAAAAGGAAAAAAGAAATATCATTCATCTAAACATCTCACCGTGGCACCCAACAACAACAATAATGACAACTCGTTAGTTAAAGTTCAACCGTACTTAGAATTTTTTTAAAATTTATTAAGGAGAAACAAATAGGAAAAAGTGAAAAGCAATTTAATTAGTCTATTTTTTTTTTCAAATTGCATCCTAAAGAAGCTAGGAATAGTGTTGACATTAGTGAGCAAAAGAAAAAGACTTGTGATATATTGTAAAAAAAAAAATCAAAAAGAAGAAAGAGAAAAATTTAAGTGAACAAAGAAGAAAAGATATAGTGGTTTTGAAATAGGTTTTCAAATTTTCCATCTAATTGTCCAAAATCAATTTGTACCTTACATTTCATCACAATCTTTGGATTTATATTTACATAATACAAAATTAATATAAGCTTAGAAGTGTGCAAGAGAAAGTACTTCTTGAATAGGTGACATGTATGAATTTTTTTTTTTAAAACCCTTATTATTATATAATATAAAGACCAAGGCTAGCATGATTCACTTGTCTAAGTGGTTTGTTGTGAACGTTGATAGATTGACAAATTTATCTCACCCACATAGTTATATGATGCAACTTTTGTATTATATTTTTTTTCTTTCTCTATATCTATTCTTTTTTCTTCAATTGATGATCGCTCTCTTCAGTCTGACTTGTCACTAGAAACTAGTTTTTTAACTAGTAAAAAAAGCTTAAAACTAGCTGAAATGCCTAACTTCTAGCTTTTTTTACTAGTTCAAAAACAATTTTCACTTATTAGTTATTTAGTAGTAGTGTTTTTTAAGATGCTACTTCAAGTAACATTCTTTCAAACACTAGCATCTAGGTTTTTATATTTATTTTTCTTTTGTTCTTAAATATTTATTATATCTTTTAATTTTTTTTTATATAAGGTAGGATTTTATTATTATTTTTTCTCTTTTTTCATTTATAAAGTAGGATTTTATTATTTTTATATTTTTTTCATAAGATGGAATTTTTCTTATTTTTTTTATTTGTTTATTATATAAGACCTCATAATGATAAATAATAAGTTTATTTTATTTTATTATTATATTTTAGATATTTTAATATTAAAATATTTATTTTAATCATTATACTATTTATAATATTTATTTTTTATTTTAACTTATACTTTAAGATTTTGATAATTTAGATGATAGATTAATTTTATTTTTATTATTTATAATATTTTCATAATAAATTATTTAATTTAATCACTATTCTACTCTCATTATTTTTTATTATTTTTAACATTATATTTTAAAATATTTTAATCATTACACTAATTAACTTAATGAAAGTGTGATATATATTTAAAATTATGTTATTTTTATTTTATTTTAAATTTGATATTATTATAGAATATAGTATAACATAAATAATAAAAAATATAAAAGTAAAAATATAATTAAAATAATCAATTTATAAATAAAAAATATTTTTATAAATAAAAATTAAATTTTATATAAATATATTTATTTTTGTTATTTTACATTTTTTAACCACTTTAAAAGTTAATTTCACCAAATACTTATAATTTAATAAGTTAACTTTTCAATTTTTACCTATAAACTAGTTTTCATATTTTAGCTAATTTTTGTTTGGCTATAAACGTCGAAAAAAACAGTCTGTAATTTAAAGTATTTAATAAAAACATATTTAATATATTTACATCGTATATTTATAAACACACAATAAATGACTCTAGTAATATAAAATAATTACAAATACAAATATTAATAATTTTATATTCAGTTTACAAACCATTTAAAAATGCATTAAAAATAATAAATAGCATTTGATTTTCATTAATAAAAACAATAGTTGCATCCGTAAGCCAGGGTAGCGATGTCAGGATAATCGTTAAAATGAAGGCACTGACCCACGCTCCACATTTCCGCGCATGAAACCACGTTCTAACCTCTTCAAAATCAAACAGCCTTGTTCTCCACTCCGTCTACAGTTAGTTACTCTACTAACTTGCTCAATGTACCTTCCATGTACCCATTTTCTATTTTTCGAATATCCTCAAAAGTCCAACGATTCATTACATTTTCTTTTTAATTTAAATTAAATAACCTTTTCGGCTTTTTTCATTTAGAAACTCGTCGTGCTTAAAAAATAGTTATCATTATAAATAAAAATAATAAATGATCCAAAACTGACGCTTGAATAATAATTAGTGAAATTGTTATTTGAGATCATATTAATTAAATACGAAGCCATGACGAATGCTTCCTTGCTTCTTCATCACCCATATCCTTTTTTTCTCTTTTGGCTTCTCATTGACGCACGATTTTTCCGAAACTGACTCATCAAGCAAGGCTTAGCAAAGGGGCCAATTAACATTGCTTGCATGCCACCCTTTTCTGCATTTACCGTTCACCAATACGAACTTCTCATCATATTTCTCAGTCTTTTGTCATCACTCCTCACAACTTCATTTACCCAGATTCTCGAATTTGAATTTCCTCTCTCTTCTAAGAGGTCCCCACAACAATACGTGGAAACCATGCCAGTGTTCGAGACTTTAAGGAGAGTGAAGCGTTTAAGGTTGTTTGAACCATCCTTGGGCGTTGCTGGGTTTTTTCTAGTATCTATCTTTGTTATATGTGGCTTTTCCTACTTGGATTATAGAGAACTCGCTGGGAAATTTGGGTTGTTGGGTCAATCCAAGAGGTTTACTTGGTCGCAAGAGAAAAGAGGTTCAGTGGAGGAACGTGTACATAGAGTTGAATTTCTTGGAGAAAAAGGTGGTGAGTGTGATTTGTTTGAGGGTAACTGGGTTTGGGATGAAACTTACCCTTTGTATCAGTCAAAAGATTGTAGCTTGCTTGATGGGGGATTTCGGTGTTCGGAGAATGGAAGACCTGATTTGTTTTACACAAAGTGGAGGTGGCAACCCAAAGCTTGCAACTTGCCCAGGTACACTTATGATTTTATTTTGTTCTATAAAACACCAATCACCAACTAAAACAAACCATTGGTCATTTGTTTTCAGCACCTTTTGGCTGCTGAGAAATTGCTTGACCAATGCTACTTGACTAATTTCTATTAAATTTAGGGGAACAAAATCATCAATGTTACCAAAAGCTGTCAGCTAACAATATTAGTGTTCAATTTTCAGTACTCCCTCTGTTACTAAATAATAGTAGTCCTTTATACCTTAAAATTTCATGTTCTCATTGCATCCATTTCTGTCCTTATAATTAAGTGTTAATTTCTTTATAATGCATCAAGTATTCATTTTTTTACTATACTTATTTCTCTCTTCAAAATTAAGTGTTCTTTCTTATCTTTTTACCAATGAATAGATAAGTAACTCATCTTTAAACTTCTGAATTATTTGTTACCTTATTTATGAAAAAAATAATAAAATAATTAATAGAAATAAGAATACTACTGATAAAAATAATTAATATAATCTTAAATTTTGAAAATAACAAATATATAGAAACGAAGTTTTTCTGCAAAATTGACACTTAAAAAAGAAAGGAAGAAAGTATTAGAAAGTTAGAATAATATTAAAAAAAACTTCATTGACTTTTTCTATTTTGGCCACGTCATTGTGTTACATAGTGATACACGACTTATTGACTTTGAACACGTCCTACTATGTTCTTATCCGCAGCTTTTGAGAGTGACGCCACTGTTGTGGCAATTGATTTTTCGTTGTATTATACTACGAGAAAATGACAAATTTTGATCTAAGTTAAGTTGCTTGACTTGGCCACTTGGGCTAGATGATTTCTTGAGAAGATTTTTAAGTGGCCGAACGAGGATAAAACTTGCTAAATAATTTTGTGGTATATCTAATTTTCATTCAGAACTACTATCTTTTTGGGCTGGCCACACTTATATAGATTATGAGTTGTCAATTAATCAAATTTTAATGGCAATGATGATGATCAAATTTGTGGTGTGTCCAATTTTCGTGCAGAACTACTATTTTATGCCATTCATATTTGAATTTAATTTATCCTCTCAATTAATAAAAAAAATCTATAATTTATAAAAAATTATTACAAAAATAATTTTTTATTATATATAACAATTTAAAATAAGCTATACTCTATATAGCTCTTCTTTCTTTTGGATTAAACAGCAACCCTCCGATCCTCCCTATATTAGTTGCAAGCATGGCCTTTAATCAATGTCCTGGAACTATATGTTTATTATATGATATATTTTCTGTAGTTTTCTTTTCCATTTCTTAATGCATTGTATTTGTGAAATAATAATTATAATAATAAATATTATGTTGGTGAATTTACTCCCTTATTTTTTGTGCAGAACTTCAAATTTATTTTTATTCAATAGCAATGAGAGTATTCTAATGCTGCTAAATCAAAGACTAATTTTGTTTCTGTTCATATGGATGAGATCACTTGTTTCATTTATTTTAGCTTGTAACATATTCTTCCTCTGATTAATTTGATAGAAAAGTAGAAGTGTACTTAACATTGGACTTTCACTAATAAACACAGATTCAATGCAACAATGATATTAGAAAAACTGCGGAACAAACGCCTAGTGTTTGCTGGGGACTCAATTGGGAGAAACCAATGGGAGTCACTATTATGCATGCTCTCTTCTGGAGTTACAAACAAGGAATCAATCTATGAAGTGAATGGTAGCCCAATTACAAAACACAAGGGGTTCTTGGTGTTCAGATTTAAGGATTATAACTGTACAGTGGAATATTACAGAGCTCCATTTCTTGTATTGCAAAGCCGGCCTCCTCCTGGAACTGATGGAAAGATTAGGACAACCCTGAAATTGGATAAGATGGATTGGTACTCTTTGAAATGGAGACATGCAGATGTCTTGGTTCTTAACACAGGACACTGGTGGAACTACGAGAAAACCATAAGAGAGTAACTCAAGCCTCCCTGATTCTCATCATTTTAATATCACCTATGTATGACATTTATCTGTATTTTTCACCTGGAGATAAGATTGAATTTTTTCTCTAATTCTTCAGGGGTTGTTATTTCCAAGAAGGTGTGAAAGTAAAGTTGGAAATGAAGGTAGAAGAAGCATATAAGAGGGCCATGGAGACAGTATTGAACTGGATACAAAATTCAGTAAATCCTATGAAGACTCAAGTTTTCTTTCGTACTTATGCCCCTGTGCATTTCAGGTATGTTATGTTTTTCACTTTTCAAATAACATATTTCCCTTCACTCTCCCAATAGTATCACTTGCATTAATGTGGATTGTATATATTCCTGGAGCTCTCAAACTATTGAACATTTTAAACCATTCCACTTCTGTTAACCTTGGTGTACTCTAACTAGTCAAGATTTGCATAATTCTTCAAACCTCTTTCTTCGGTTGAAAATCAAGGCTTTTTCCTAATTAACATATTTGATTAAGCATAAATTATTAGAAACTAAATATCTCTGATATGTTTTATACAGAGGTGGAGATTGGAGAAAAGGTGGAAACTGTCATTTGGAAACACTGCCAGAGCTTGGCTCCTCGTTGGTGCCTAATGATAACTGGTCACAATTCAAAATAGTCAATGCTGTGCTATTGGCACACACAAACACCAGTGAAGTTTTGAAGTTCAAGATATTGAATGTAACTCAGATGACAGCTCAGAGAAAAGACGGGCATTCATCTATCTATTATCTAGGCCCTAATGTGGGCACTGCACTTCCCCATCGCCAAGATTGCAGCCACTGGTGTCTCCCTGGTGTACCAGATACTTGGAATGAACTACTTTACGCATTGTTCCTGAAACATGAAACTTCTCATGGATGAAGCTCGTAATAGTCAATATAAAGTACATGATCCATAGAGAGCATTTTATTTGGGATGCATGGACTCATGGAACATTATGCAAAGGAAAATGACTATACCAATTCTTTCCTACAAGTATCACAATGAATACAATGCTGCGTGTAGAAACCCAATTTCTTACTTTTGTTTACATATTGTGATTAGATTAGATATGCTAAAAGCAATGATAGTGTATTTATCAATTTTTGTTGTTAGTTGAATTGTGAATATAGTTCTACAAATTATAGTTAGTGACATAATAGTTTTCACTTGACATCTAATGGCAGGAGCGTGGGAAATTAAATCTCACGATACATTTCATTCCCTTTCTCTTCCAATAAATAAGTCATTTATTTAGAAAAAATTAGCAAACGAAAATGACAAAGTCACTAAGTTAATTTTAACATTTTGGACAATGTTAACACACGTAGAGTACAACGACTAATCAATTATGAATGATTCTTTTTTAAAAAAAACTATATTTAAAAGAATTTATATAATTCAAATTAATCTCTATATGATATGATCAAATATTATTATTATTTTTTATAAATTAAAAAAAGTTGAAATCATATTGATAAAAACTTTGAAATATGAATTCATAATTAGACTATCTAATAATTTTTTTTCCAAATTATAGGTGAATTTTTTATAGATAAGAATTTCCTGCCATTCGAGTTATTATTATTACATCCAACTTTTCTTCCATTTCACTTTCATTTTTATTTTTATATATATATTTTTCTTCATTTTTATATTTATTTGTTTCTCTTTTTTTTTTAATTTTTCTTTCTTTCTATTTATACACATTTCAAAAACATCTACAACAGAAGTTACTTAAATATATTGTAAAAATTACTTATCAATCAGATATTTATTTTTAAAATGCTTGTGTGATGTTGAATGGTTTAAAACCAGAGATAATTATTTATATAAATAATTATTTACTTAATATTTATATTAAATATAAGAGAAAAAATGAGCTAAACAATTTTTCAATAAAAATTTTTGTTAAAAAAAATTAATTGAATTATTTAAAATTTAAGTGACATAAAATGAGTTATTTATATAAAGAATAATAAAGATATTTTAAATAAACAAGCTTTAAGTTTTTTTTTTTAATATTTTATCCGTTTCAAAATAATTGTGGTTAAAAATTTATAAAAATATTTTAAAATAATTGATATTTTTATTTTTTAATAAAATAAAAAATATTTATTCTAATTTTATCTTTTAATATATTTTATTTTAAAAATTTTAATAATAAATTTATTAAAAATTAAAAAATATTTTAATAAAATTATCTTATAATAAATATTTTTTAAAATACTTATTTTTTAATTATTTAAAGTATAATCATTTAAAGAATAAGAGAGTAATTAAATTTATAAAATTTATTTGTAATGATTGAAATTTATGAACTTGAAAATTCATCTGCCTGTCCATATCGATCCTAAGAGAAGAATGGTTGAAATGAAGCTGGCACGTGCAACAAAGGGGGTTACATAGTGCAGAGAAGTTAAAAAGGATGGTTTCCATTTTCGAAGCATCATCTCTGTTAGAATAGATATTATCAGCAATGGCGCATGTCTACTTCGCCTTCTTCCTTCTGTTTCTCCTTCCCGCGGCTCTTCTGCTTGTACTCTACTTCCTGGTCCGGCCGCGTCCCGTCAAGATCCCGATCAAGAACCGCCACGTCTTCATCACCGGTGGATCCAGCGGCATCGGCCTCGCGCTGGCACACCGCGCTGCGGCGGAGGGCGCGCGCGTCTCGATCCTCGCGCGGTCTCCGGACAAGCTGGAGGAGGCGCAGAACGCGATCCGCCTCGCCACGGGGATCGAGGTGGAGGCGTTCGCGGCGGACGTGCGGGACTACGACGCTGTGAAGCGCGCGGTGGACGATGCGGGTCCCATCGACGTGCTGTTGCTGAACCATGGCGTGTTCGTGGCGCTGGAGTTAGAGAGGATGGAGATCAGTGAGGTGAAGTTCACCATGGATGTCAATCTCATGGGAACATTGAACCTCATCAAGGCCGCGCTGCCCGCAATGAAGAACCGCAAGGACCCGCTGCCCGCTTCCATTGCCTTTGTCTCCTCACAGGCCGGTCAGGTACACCGTACACCTCCTTTTGCCCTCTGTTATTTATTGTGTTTCAAATTTAATCGCCTGATACAATTAGGGTTAAGATAATCTACGTCCTAAGCTATTTGGGCATTTTTAAATGAATCAGTAAACTAAATAAATTGTAATTGGTCTTTGACTATTTAAAATTTTTGTAATTGATTGTGTGTTTGTAGTGTAGTTACGCGCTTAACTGAAATCCAACACTTCAGTTGCTTTTACTTTTTTGCATTGGAAAATGGAAAATGTTGCAAACACAGCATGAGAGTGTGTTTGGAAACAAGTTACGTTGAAACGCACGTTGCCTCCAATAACAAAAGTTGGGTTCCTGCTTTTGCTGCTTTGGAATTCACGAAATTCCATTTAGAGGCTTTTAAACAGCAAAACAAATATACACTGAGTTCCTAGAATTAGTTTATGGCTTCTTGAAACCACCCGGAAATTGTATTAATTCTAAGAATTATCCGATTACAATTTTTTTAGTTTGGGGACTTAAATTAAAATTCTCTAATAGACCTAGGACATAATGATTGATTTAACATAATTGTGGGATAATCTAAGTTGTGGATTTGTTTTATTTTATTTTGATGTGGACTTTAATGTTTATGTTAAGGTGGGAATTTATGGTTACGTAGCCTATTCAGCGAGTAAATTTGGTCTTCGTGGTTTAGCAGAATCATTGCAACAGGAAGTTATAGCAGACAATATTCATGTTTCTCTGATTTTCCCTCCAGATACAGATACTCCTGGATTAGCAGAAGGTAGTTATTAAATTGGATGTTTGAGTTTATTTCTTCATAAATATTACTTTGGATTTTAATTTCTATGCACTGTCAGTACAAAAATGTAAAAAAATTAGATGTTCAATCAATCAGAAATTATGATTAGTATGACTTCTATGGTAGTATATATGTTTTTAATTGGATGACAGTGTAACAAATTTTTATGTTATCAGTGTATGAACTATTTTCTCTTAACTTTGCTACTTGATGTTATTGGATTAATCATAATTAGAATCGTGTAGAGATTAGAGAATGGATAATTATTGCTTAATGTAAAAAATTTGAATCCATGATTATTAAATATCCATTTAGAATTTCTGGCTTCATACGATAGGTTTACAGGATAAGATTTGTGGTTTCAGCATGTTAGAATGCCTGTTTATAGCATCTCCTGTGAATTTTTTGTATTCTGTTATCAAAGGGGAAGTACAGGCTGAAATGTTACTTTTACAGAAAACAAGAGAAAACCGGAGCTCACCAAAATTATTGCAGCCTCCTCTGGTTGTATGAAAGCTGAAGAAGTTGCTCAGAAAGCTTTGGATGGTATAAAACGTGGCAGTTTTATTGTTTCTTGCAATTTGGAGGGAATTGCACTATCCCTAGCTACTGCAGGTTTATCCCCTCAGAGGTCTTTCTTAATGGCATTTGTTGAGGTGGTTGCTGCTGGAATTGTACGGATTATTGCACTAGGTATGCAGTGGAATTGGTATGGAAGTATTGAGAAATATCACGGCCAAAGGAAGGGTAAGTGCTGCACAAAATGATATATCTATGAAGGGATGGGAAAATCTTCTCTTATTTTTTCTTAATTCAGTTTCCATCTGTCCAATACATTGTTAAGATTAATAACGTTTTTACTAATTCTATCTATTGGTTGATTTGGTTCCTATGGTTTACCCATTTTCAAATTTGTCTCTCGAGTTAGAAAGTTTCACATTAGACATCTAGAATTACCTAATGTTTATGAGTGGATTGGGTCCCAATTCTGACCAAATGTCCGGCATCTGATAATTAGAGTCGACATGGGAAATGGTGTGAGGTTTCGGCAATTCACTTTTTTTTTGCCCTCTTGGACTAGAGAGGTTGCCAAATTAATCCATTTCCCTCTCAGGAAAGTGAAAATCAAATCACATGACGGTGTTGGGGACAAGACGTGGGTTGATTTGGTCACGATACATGCAAGCAAAATCATCGCCGCGTCTGCTCACCATATGCTACCGTAACACTAATTAACGGATGCCTAACAGTTAGTAAAGATATTGGTGTGGAACCAAATTAGATACGTTTAGTAATTCCAAGGATCCCTTTAGAAACTTTTGAACAGGAACTAATTCAAAATCTGGTTAAACTAGGGACCAACAAAATAATAAAAGTATAGAACCATTAAGTGTTTACTAAGAGTTTGCATTGGATACTAGCCATTAACAATTTATTTTGCCATTTGCATGAAACATCCTATTTATGTTCCTGGTCTTTAGGGCAGTCTTTCTAATTAATTTAGAAGAGTGATTTGCTATGCTTACAATTTAAGAATGGTTCAATGCAAGTTGAAATGAAGAATTCATTATTTATATTCTTATTCATTTATTTTTTCTTTAAACTTTGAATTTAGCTAAATCTCAATATCCTACAGATTGTTTGGAGCTTATTTTACCACTCCTGTTTATCAAATTAATACTGTCTAGATTGGTTAAATGTTTTTAGTATCTGTCGTTTGCTTTCATACAGTGACAGCATGGTTTATCTACACTGTAATTAAACACGTAGATAAATGTAACAAAAAAAACACGTAGTTAAAAGAAAATAATAGAATGTTTTAATTCAAAAGAAATTAGATCGTTGTAACAGGATTAATTTGCTGTTACTTGTATCTGGCAGGAGCCTCTTAAAGAATCGCTTGTACCCAGTAAAAGGTTAATGCTAATTCAAATGAATTGCCTAAAGGTAAAGCTTGTGAAATTGATGATTTATACTTTTAACAGGTTCATCTCGAAGGAGCTGAAACACTCGAGTTCTATGCAGATATTGGGATGCGGGTTTCTTCCACTCTGTTCTACAATGAGATTAATATAGGGAAATTCAAATGATCCTGAATAAATGAGAACTCGATAGATATCAAGTTCAAGTTTTCTGTTTCTGTTCAAGTACGTGTTTTCTGTTTTGATTGCACTGTTATAGTTGTATTAATCGGGTACCCTGTAAAGCTTGAGTGAAGGTATCGTCCTCTTCTAAATGTTTCGGAAGGCACAAAATTGTGCTCTTTACATCTAAGATATCATTTTCATGTGCGTTTGTATCAAATAGAATTCAGATGTAGCCGACTATCTACGGGACCATTCTTATTGGCTATTTAATCATGTGATGTAATTTATTAAGCTAATAATCAGTGTAAATCTATTGCACCAGAGATAGGAATAGGATGTCGTAGTTTATTACGTTACAAATTCTCATTCAGATTATCAGATCCATTATGAGGAAGATTTTGAATATAAAGCAAATCAAATATTAAAATATTTTGGCTTAAATATTAATTTGATTTTGAAAAATAATATTTTTTTTATTTTAGCTTTTAAGATTATTTTTTATTTTAATTTTTTAAAAATTACTATTTTTTAGTTTTAGTTTACTGTCAAGTAACATCAAATGATATCATAAGAGTAATTTTGATAGTTTAATTATATTATCAAAAAGTTTAATAAGACAGTTATGTAATTTTTTTTTAACAAATTGTTTTTAAATAATTATTTGTTCAAAATAAGTAAATTGATTAATGAAGAATTTAAAATATAATAATAAGTTATTAAATTGTTAAAATTATTGTTATTATATTATTTAAAATATAATAGGTACTAAAATAAAAAAATTATTTAAAAGTAGAAATTAATATAAAATAAAAATAAAAATAAAAATTAAAGCATCAAAATAAAAAAATTAAATTTTTTTTTTTGAAGAATCAAATTAATATTTAAACTAAATATATTTAATTTTTATTCAGAGTAATTAAAGTTATTAGATAAAAAGAATTTAAGAAAAAAGTGTTTTAATCTTATTGTTTTTAAGAATATAATGATTAGATAGATACTGATTAATTAGATGTATTTTTAGACTTAAAAGTTTTAAAATAATTTATGTAAGTAGAAGATAAAACACATATTGACATACTCAATTACATACACAAATTATCTTTGAAATGAAAATATTATTAAATCACAATATTTGGAAAACAAATTTTAAATAAAATTATAATAATTTTAATAAACTTGACATGATAATATTATTTACTTAGATGGAAAGAAAGGAATTTTCATAAACTTACTTTTTTTATAATTTTATTTTTATTTTCTTCTCCTTTAAACCCGTCTGTAAAAAGGAGTGTAAGAGAGCATCGGCAGGAAACTAGACAAGCTTCCGGCGCAAGTTGAGAGACGACCTTGGAAGCTTCAGCTGTGAAGTTTCTCTGGTGCACAAGGCCAGAAACCCTACAACAATAGTTTTTTGGAGAAAGATTTTTAGTCACCAAACTCTAATAGATACTTAGAAAATTAAAGGTAGAGACGAGAGAAAATTTTAGATATCATAGATAATATTATATTATAGAAAGAAAAAGATTAATAAAATAATATAAACTAAAAGAGTTTTTGATTTAGAGGAATATTTATATATTATTATTCAAAATTATTACATAATCTGAACTCATGTGATCTCATTCATTCTCCACATGTTACATAACCACATCTATTTATTCATAAAAAAATTAATAATATATCATATAGAAGTTAGTCAAAATATATAATTCCAAATCATATAATAAATTTTCCTTTACAACAGTCATTCATTGTATTGAATATGCTCACTTATCGAAAGGAACAAGGTAACAAAGGAAGAAGTATTGTTAACACATTCTCTCACGTATTATTTTCTGTATACTCGCTCTTATGATACGAAATTCAAGCGATGTTTACTAAATATGACTCCCGAAATAAGACTATGTGAATGCCATTTAGTCGTGAAAAAGAATGTGCTGAAACAGTGATTGCGTTCAAGCATTTCTCGTGAACTAATTAATTTATTATTTTCTCTTATTTCTTTCTTTATTATTTCCTATAATTATAATACGTCATCTCACATATTTAATTTTTAGCTAATTGAAAATGAGTCTACAAGATGTAGCCATTGTTTTGTAGTTAGTTTCTTGACCATTTAGTGTTCATCCCATCTTAGGCCCATTATTAGTTACAAGCTTCACCATTTTATCAAATAGGCTGTTAAGAGGGCTTAGCATTTTGGCATTCCTGGAGTTACTTATTCACTTACCCTTATCTAGAAGATTTGTGATCTTAGTTCTTCCTACCAAAAGTTTAAATTTTTGCTTGATGTGTAAGATATTGAATCGATTGATTGATATTTATGCCATTTATTTTCTCCCCTTGTTAACTGTGATAACCTAAGTTTATTTTTCTTGTTCATAATCAAGCAATTATGTCCTTTCTCTCAGTTAGCAATGCAGTAAATTTCTTTGTTTCAAGTTCTGTCCTTTCTCTTCTCTTTACTGGGGCCAAGCCTTCATTGATAAAGAAAACATTGAAATGGTAATTTTTTATTTAGCAGGCTTTTTGTCTAAGAAGCACTAACTTGCATGAGATACTACATATACAAGGACACAACACGCAGCAAATTCTGGTGTCCCACTGGGATTTGATGTGTCATGTCTGACTCAAGTGTAAGTGTCTTACATGTGACACTAACTGGCATGAGACATGTACAAGAAGGACTAAGAAGTACTAACTCAAGTGTTTGAAATGGTAATTTTTATTTAGCTTAGAACTTTTGTCTAAAAAGCACTAACTCGCATTAGACACAGCATATACAAGAAAGACACAACACACGGCAGAATCTGAAGTGTCCCACTAGGATTTGATCAAGTGTATGTGTACATGACCTTCCTTTATAATGTGTCTGTGCTTCAAAGATTTTGGTGCTGGCTATTTATAATTAAAATCCATAGTTCCATACTTAGGCTTGAATACCTATTAAATATGCCTTCTTTCTGCCTTTACCAAGCCTTCATCTTTAGAAAACATTCCTATTTGGAAGTGAGAATGGGGAGGGGAGGGGTGTTTGCTGACATGCCTCTCTGGTTTATATATTATTTGCATTTTAAGGCGACTATTGCTTGGTGTATCTCTGGTATATTGTCCTTCTAATGTGTTTTTAATTAAATTGCGGGAGCACCTTGTTGAACGGAAAGAGATTGGTCAACACCTTCAATTTATATGACACCTAGTAAGGAAAAGAGAGAAGTAGAAATATAATAATGATTTAATGTTATAAGAAAAAAAATATAAAAAAAATGATATGTATTAATTAGACATTGAAAAGTGTCCCAAAATCATTATCATTAATTTGGTAAAAAAACAAGTTTTACACACCATGGAAAGAACCTGCACCTGCAAGCTCCCTCTATATTAGAAGAAATGACTCCTTCAAACCTAATTGTGTGATCGATTTAATTTATAGTGTGTTTATATCTGCAAAGTCATAGTAAAAATTGAAAAAATGGAAACAATTACATAATGCTGGGTTAAAAGTAAATAGAGAGGAAGAAAAAAAAATTAAAATTTATTATGTTTGGATTAATTTTTGGAGGAAAAAAAGTGGGGAGCAAAATATTTTTTCATCTAATTTTGACTTTTCTCTAATACTAAAGGGATTTAGTGGGAAGAGCAAGTGAATTTAAAATTTTTAAACAATTTTATTCAATTGTCTTCATTATATTTTATCTATATAATTCATTTTTTCTGGTAGTATTTTTCACACATATATTTTTATTTTTCTTAATTGCTAAGGTTCTAAATTAACATTCTTAAATTCTTGTATTTTTTTTAATTTTTTATCCTTTTTTATTTTTTATTTTATTTTCTTAAAAACTATTAGGAGTGCACATTGTATTAAATGTATTTTATTTTTGATAATATATTTATCTTTCTAAATTTTCATTTTAATATTTTTAACTTTTGTATCTTTACATTATTTCATTCTTATCTTATATCTTTATAATTTTTATTTATAAATTTTTATCACCAAAAATAGAACAATCAATAATTAATGTGAATTTATTTTTTTTATATATGTTAGCAAATTTTGTTCACACGTCATGTATATATTAATTTTTTTTAAAACTTTTATCTTACTACAATAATCTTTTATACTTTATAATTTTATGTTTATAAAAAGTTGTAATATAAATATTTTATTTATTTATTTATTTATTTTATAATAATAATAAAAATAAATTAATTTTAATTTTTTTTCCTTCTCTTATAAATCGAACAAAAATTAAATTATTTTTCTTTTCTTTTAGTCCTTCTTGAATCAAACAAAATATATAATTAAAATATCTTTTTTTCCTTCTCTTCCTCTCTCTCTCCCCTTTATTAAAATCTCAGTCTTTTTTTTTTCATTGAACTAAACACTTATTTATTATTTTGACATTCAACTTAATTTTAAAATTAATTTTATTAATAAATTTGAGAGTTAATTCAAACACGATTATTTTAATGAAATAATCGCTTATGGGAGAGCTTTTAAAAAAATAAGTAATTATTTCTTGAAAATTATTGTTTTCCCATACGTACACTGTCTACCTCTTTTAGATGTTATAGGCAAACAGAAAATACTTAACATATATATTTTCTCTTTCTTTTTATTGTCACCACTTTTTCTTGTTATTTCTCTTCTTTATCTATAACATCATCAACCTTATCGATCACTTTCTATATTTTTTCATTCTTCTTCTGATCTCTTTCTTTTTTATCCACCCCTTTTTAGTTTGTACCTTTATGATCACTGCTTTTGGTAAACTGTCCAAGGATGTTGTCCATGAAAATCGTACAGCCAGCAAGGACCACAAAAGGATTCTCCTGCCTCAGAAATTTAAGCCTTGTTTTCAAAAGTTGGTGGGGTTACTGACATGAATACAGCTGGAGGAACATAATTTTAGTACATCCAAATATACTTCACCGCTGGAATTTTCAAGGTTCCACTAGCATTATTACTTGATCAGTGCTTGAGATCACAGAAAATTGTACATAACGATTTGACAAGGTTTACCGTTCCTACCCAGTACTTCTCCATAGATGGCTAGTCAATACCTTCCATTTTGTCACATTCTTAACTTGATGGAGCACAGTTAGGCTTCAATGGAATCAACCTAGTTGCTTATTCCTTTCTCCCTGCTTTCGTCGCAATAATGTTGAAATCCACTTCAAATGAAAATATCTTGATCTTAATAGTTTGTTAATTTAATTTGTGGTAGAAAAGTACGTTTGTCACATGACAACGAATGATCGATACCCTTGAAAACCACTTTAGCAGACTATTACTAGTGTGCAGTTAAGGCACCATGTTAGGAGTGGAATGAGCTGCGCCTGCATTTAATCCTTAAATGGACTGAAAAAATGGTCCTAAAGAAACACGTCTCATGTATGTGCATCATAGAGTTTCACAAAATTCTTTTTCACAACAGTATGTCATAAAAAACACACATAACATTCCAAAGCAAGCTGTGAAATGAAAGTATGCTCTAAATCAGTGAGTAGACAAGTAACCATCTTGACAAATCCTATCAGGCTTTGTTGGAAAGTATTGAAGTAGGAAATTTTCCAAGTCTCGGCAGCAAAGGCTTCTTGATATTAGCAAGATTTTATGGGTCCGGTACTCAACTACCCCAGAATACTCCTAAAACCACGCTTGTTCAAGAATTATACAATTCTCTTTCTAAAATTGATGTAGGGTAATTTGAGCATCCATGCACTACTTTCTTTTACATATATAGACCCAAATTAACATTATAATCATTACTTGAAATTCTTATAATTATCAAAACATAAACAATAAACAAAAATAAATGAATGATATGAGTAAAGGTAATAATATCTTGTGGTTACCACAAGATAATATATACTAGTAGCAACAGCTGAACTGAGAAATGAGAAGTGTGATGAAGAAAGGGCCTATGTACTGTCAAATTGGCATGATTCCAGAATTACTAGCAAATTTCAAACCACAATAAAAAGAGGCATATGCAATGAAGCATTGGCCATAGTTATGATGAAATAATGGGATAATATGTGAGTTGAAAATTAAATTTGGACACTATTAACCTGCTCTTCCAGGAAGGTTCCTCCCTTTCACTTGGCCACAGACTTTGACATACTGTCAGACGTTTTGTCTTCCTGAGCTATTCAGCACCTTGGTCCAAATAATATTTGGATATGAATGTTGTTTGAAATTTTATTATTAATTACAAAAAAAATAAATTTAAAATAAGAAAATATTGAAATAATATAATAAACAATAAAAAATAATTTATACAGTCTTATTATTATAAGAATCAATAAATTTACTATACATAATATTTTATAATAGAAAGATAATGAAAAAATTATTTAAATTATCAAAATATACACTATTTACTTTATTTTTATTTTATTACATTCTATTCTACTTTGTTTTATTTCATTTTATTTAACTTAACTCAGTTCAGAGTATTGAAGATCCAGTAGAGAGTGGAAAATAACACAGTAAAATATGTTCAATTTGACGGACAACAGCCATGGAACCGAATCTGGATGTTCCCAGTATCCTTTTCTATTAGTTTAATTTAACACCCATAAACTTTTGAACTTAATTACTTTTATTTTATAAATTAAAGGATCAAAATTATATAATTTAGTGGTTTAAATATAAATTTTATTAATAAAAAATAGTATTTTTTATTTTTAGTCTCTAAATT
>JAMLFT010002587.1:0-24872 GCA_026544285.1 Pachyrhizus erosus | reverse complement strand
TTTCTTACTTTTAAAAATTCTTTTAATTTTTAATTTTTTAATTTTAATTAATTTCTGTTTATTCATTTTTTAACATACCAAAATTTTCTCTCAATTCCTTATTGTAAATTTGAATTATTTATTTAATTTTTAATTAATTTTAATTTTAATTGATTGATTTCTTTTAATTACTACAATCTTCTAATTTTTTCAAAGATTCACCATTACTTGATTTTATTATTATGATAAACATTTGATATTATACATCACCATGTTTGCATTATGAGTAATTGGATATTATTTTAAAATTAAAAATAATAAATTATTTGTTATAATAAGTTCTTGTTCTAATTTTTTAAGGTTGTAAATTTTCTTTTTTTAAAATTTCTTTCTATAATAATATTTTTTTTTATCATGCATCTATTTATATATTTTAAAATTATTTTATTCATAATTAGTTGTGACAAAAAAATTCACTTTGTTATCCATTTATTATCGTATTGAATATTTTATATGTATATTATTATATTTGAAAGTTGAGTTAATTTAGTATAATTTTACAATGTAAGCAAACTCAACAATTAAAAAAGAAAAAATTAATATATATTATTATTTATGCCAATAGTTGCTAATTATTAATCAATTATATAATATGAACTTATGCATATAGTTAAATAAAATTATTCTTAATTATTTTTTTACATCAATATGGTTAATTATTTTAAAAATTAAAACATCAAATATAAAATTATTTATAAAGTTGTTATTTTTTACATTATAGCATCCTTTGAAGGATTTGTCTTGTTATCTACCATCGCGTCCTTCATCTCATATATTAATAGAAAGTTCATGTTCATCTTGCACCACATTTTTATTCACATAAAATAATATTTAATATTTAATAATCATTATATAACTTGACTTGTAGTTCAAAAATATTGAATAAAAATTATATAAAAATATAAATAATCACATGAAATATATAAAATCACATCTCTTTTAAATATTAAAAAATGTCAATATTTATTAAAACTCTCCATAAATAAAAATATTTTTTTAAAAAAAGGACACCAAGTTTCATATAAAGAAATGAATTGGTACAATACTTTTATAAATTAGTAAATAATCTAATTTATTTAATTTATTTAATTTTTTTTAAAGTTATATCTTTGTTAATTATAGAAAAATAAAATTAAAAAAATAATTATATGTAAGATGTTAAAAAAAAGAAATAAAAAAATCAAAAAAATATTTAATGAAAGAGTAAATCATGAAAGGAATAAATAATTACAGAGAAGAAAAACTTTGATTTATTTATAATTTCTTATCTATTTTCATCAATGGTGAATATGTACGAAAGAGACAACAAAAAATAAAAAAAATTAAACAATGATGTGTGCAAGAGGCATTGAAGAAAAAATAAATGGAAGAAAATGATATATTAGTTGTAATTATTCTAATTAATTTAAGATTATATAATTATCTTAATTTAAAATAATTTTAATTATTATAATTTAAAATAATATTAATTACCTTAATTAATATATAAGTGTGTTGACCATAATTAATTTAACCATTTCAAATTAAAATATATATTTATTTTAATTATTTTAATTTTTATATTTATATAATTTTATAAATTATATGTTCAATCTTCTGCTTGACAATCCAACCCATAGATGGGTAGTGTGTTCATGACCCAATATTTAAAAAGGACACCTTTACATGCTTTATGCGATTCACATTTCTGCCATCGAAGGATACTCCATATAGAAGGTCTGTCCTTGTTGATCTACCTGTTATTCTAACACAGGCCCTTGCTCTAGGCTACACACGTGTGCCTGCTTCCTCTCCAACTTCATCTGAGTTTACTCTTCATGATCCAACAATGGCAGCAAATGTAGATGGACTCTCTAACAAGGCCCCCCTTTTCCATTAGCATTATCCTATACTCAACTTTTCCTCCCTTTGATCGACGTACCATGTTCGAGTTTCTTCTATTGGGGCATCCCGTTGATTGGAGTCTAGCTCAATCATCTTCCTCTTCTTCTATTGAGGGTTTTAGCCCCTATAATAGCTATTGATTCGAAGCTGTTGTAGGAGTTTTTTGGAGGGCAATGATCCATATGATGCATCTATGTAGATGGAGACAATGATGTATAACTCACAGTGATGCATTCCTAGCTTCTTCATTGAAGGATTGCACTCCTCAAGGCCCATTAACTAAAGCCATGGGAAGAAGACTTGAAGGAAAGCTTATTGGGCCTTTGTAGATAGGATTTGATTTTGGGCCTTGTATTTTGGCCATTAGTAGTTTAGGTTATGTGTGTATGAATGTATTTTTTTAGGACTTGTATTAAGGCCCATTAGGATTTAGGGCTCGGGCCTTGCTTGGGCTTCGGGCTTGTTTCTCTCTGAGAAGCCCAAACCATCACCTTGCACGAGTTATAGAGGAAGTAGAAGCTTGCTTCTAGTTCCACATTGCTTAGATGAGTGAAAGGGAGCTAAGGCCCACATTGCCTATTTAGAACCTTGGGATGAAGCCTAGATGCCTATAAATAAGGCCTTCTACCTCCTTGTAACTCAAAACTTTGAATGAATGAATATTCATGAGGGATTTAGAGACTTTTCTCTAGAACTCTAATTGATAGTTCTTTTTCCTTATCAAGACCTTGTGTGGTTCTTGTGACGAAATTCCTCATCCTTATCTTTCTCCCAGGAGAAAATGGCAAATTCCTTTTCTATCTTCTTCCATTGCTTTGGTTTTCTTAAAGCATTTTGAAGATTGATGCAAGATCCATGGTGGAATATAATGTTTGGTATCTAGAGCCTCCATTGATCATTTGAAGTGCTTCAAATCCGGTTAGAGGTTCCTAACTCTTGGTTAAACTCATGTTAGTTGCTTGCTTAAGATTTGATTCATGCTTAGTCTCATTCCTTTGTATCCGTGGTAATTTTGCAAGTAAATCCATGTATATTTGATTCAGATATGTCTTGGTTCAATGTATCTTTGGTTGATTCAAATGTTCAACATATGATGCATGCATGCTTTTCTCACCTAAATCTGTCCATCAAAGCATGTTTATGGTGTGAATCCTATTATTTGTGTGAGTTCTTGTCTAAGTACATTGTATCCATTCAAATTTCAATCTAAGCACATGATTCATACTTGTATCTGTTCCTAATCATGCTTTGCATGCTTCGATTGGTGTCTTGATTCATTGTTTCCATTTCAAATTCAAATAATCACTTGTAAATGCATGAATCCTTGGCTTAAAGATTGCTTCATTGGTTCGATTATGCTCTAGATTCATTGAATCTAATTTGAATTCAAATATAGCCACATTTTCCTTGTGAATTTGGTTATAACCGTCACATGCTTATGGTGTGATACATGTATTCGTGCAAGCTCTTGGTGTAGATGCATGTATCTAGTTTAAATTTGAATTTATTCACATGCATCTTGTGTAAGTCTACTCGTGCAAGCTTAAAGAGTCATGTTTTGGTGAGGTAAATGGATTCTCCACTCATTTCTCTTGATTCATTTTGTTCTTTATACATGATTCTTCTAAACTATGGTTTACTCATACTTTGGTGAATTGATTTGAGCTTGTATCTTCACTCTTCTTTGTTCGAAGTTTTTGGTAAGTTTTCTCATCAATTGTTCAAGCTTCTTCTTTTATTGTTAAGCTTCTTTCTCCATTGTTCAAGCATTCGTCTCTATTGGCCAAGCAAATCCGAACACTCTTCTCCTTTGTTCAAGCATTAGAAGACAAAAATATACCTTTGCTTATGGAGAAAATATGAACTAGAACTATACCTTTGTTTATGGAGAAAATTTGGACAAAAAATTATGCACAAAACCTTTGCTATGGAGAATATTGAACTAGAACAATATGTGAACCTTTGCTTATTGGTTATGTTCTTTTCTATTGTTGGTCGTGCCTTCTTCTTGTGTTTTCTCTTCTTCTACTTGAGATTGAGTTCACTTTTTTGGTGTTAATTGTGTTTTATTTGAATCATCTTGACTAGACCTTGAAATTTTGAATTGATTCATTGTGGTTTATTGAATTTGTGTCTTTGATTGTGCTTCTAATAATTGGTTTATCAAAGTTATCACATGATTTGTTAAGTATGTGTTCAAACTCTTAATTCTACTCTTTAGAAAGTTTTTCTTATAGTTCTAAAATCTTTTCTTGATAAAAACTACATTTCTTGAGTTGTCTTTAGTTTTTGAACATATCAATTGTTTTCGTTTGTGAATCTTATTCTCAAACTCATTTTACAACTTGAATTTGTGTCAATTTTGGAATTCAAGTTGAATTGTCCATTGCCTATCAGTTTACATGCAAATTTTTTGTTGAAACTAGAGTTCTTGCCTTGATCTTGTGTTGCAAATATTTTGAAGTCTTGTGCCTCTTCTCTCCTTCTTAAAATTGTTTCAAAATCATTAAGAAATAGGCCTTTGGAGCTCATAGCCAGTGAGAAATTTTTTTATTAAAACAAGTTGAAAAAGAAAAAGAAAAGAAAAAAAAGAAAGAACAAAAGGATTATAGAATTTTGAGAAACTTAAACCAAGGCATTGTGTGGTGTTTTGACTTTATTTTCTACAATTTTAGCTCATTTCTTGACTTGCATTCAATTTTGGGAAATACAAGCTTGTTGTTTGGATCTTAAACAAGTCTTGCTACACATGAAATTGAAGTTTGCTAGCTAAATTCAATTGACATTCCTTGTAGGATTTTTGTAACACTTAAATTGAGGCTTCTAACTTGATTTCTTCCTTGATTTGTTTGTTTAAAGTGATTGTGCAGTACCTTGTTTTGTTCCTAGGCTTTAATTCTATGTTATACATGCCTTGAGTTTCTCTTTTGTGCTTAAAACTTCTTTTAAAATTGTGTATGATATGTTTTGAGTTTCTTGTTCTATCTTGTGTTTTCTAAATTCTTGTGCATGCTTTGATGTCTCTTCCATACCTTTCTTCAATTTGTTTGCAGGCTTTGTGTGCCTTGAGTTGTTTCTTCATCTCCTTCTATTGTTTACTTTTTGATAATTTTTTAGTCTGTTCATCTTATCCAAATTGTCTTACATTTTACTCTTATTTGAGTGGTACTTTCTTATTAGTTTTTGTTGCTTGTCTTCTTCCTAACCCTTTTGTTTTGTCTTGTTTGAGCTTGGATTTTCTTTATCTTTTGGGGAAAAGGTTAAGTCGAAGAACTACATAAGGGATCATCACTTTGGTGTGGAACTTATGAACTATCTCTTAGCTTTTCAAGAGAGAGTTAGGGAGAGAAAGAAGACTATAAAGAATTTCCAGCAAAAAGAAGAGTGATTGTAATTTGTAATTGCAAGTTTTTAGTGTATACACCAAATAATGAAAGGACTTTCAAATTGTAATTTGTAATTTTTGACTAACCTTTGTTTTGTAGGTATGACTCAAAATAGTGATAGTGATGCACTATTATCAAAATTAACCAAATTAATGGCTAATTTGATGAAACAAATGAGAAATATGCAAATAGAAAATGAAAATAAACTAGATAGGACCTTAAGAGAGATGAATCCTAAGATAGAGGATGTTGTGAAAAATCAAGTAAAATAATCTTTTTCTTCTTCCCATTTAAGTGACAACTACTATATAGATCCTAATGAACATAAAGGGAATATAACAAGAAATAGGGAAGATGAAAGGCAACCTAGAAACTCACCAAGGCCAAGGTATAATAGTAGGGAAAATAATGGTTTAAGGCAAGGAGAGTTTAGGCAAAGATATGTAGAACCTAAGGAAGATGATCCTAAAATCAATTTGCCTAAGTTTGATGAATCTTCTAATATTGAGGTTTACTTAGAATGGGAAATGAAATGTGACCAAGTTTTTAATTGCCATAATCTAAGTGACCATAAACAACTTAAGTTAGCTACCCTACATTTGAAGGTTATGCCTTGAGTTGGTGGAACCAACTTCAAGATGAAGTTAAAAGGGGTAGAAGAATTAGAGAGAGAAATTGGGAGGAATTAAAGAAAACAATGAGGGGAAGATTTGTTCCCTCAAGCTATGTTAAAGATATGCACAATAGGTTGCAAAGGTTGTATCAAGGATCAAAAGGAGTAGATAAGTATTTCAAAGAGTTAGAATTGTGTCTTATTGGAGCTAAAATAGATGAGCCCTAAAAAGCCACAATGGTTAGATTTCTAAATGGGCTTAATAGGGAAATCTATGACATAGTTGAACTCTAAACATATACTAATTTACATGATTTGTTTCACAGGTCCTTCAAGGTGGAGCAACAAATAAAGAGGAAGAATGAAACAAAAAGGATGAATTGGACTTCAAGTGGGAAGTCAAATTTGAAGGAGGGCATGTCCTCCTCAAATAAAGTTGTAAAAAAACTAGATGGTAGTTTTGTTTCTAATTCTTTTAAGCCCAAAGAAGGCAAACTTGTAAGCAAAGACTCCCCCACCCCTTCTAGGTCTCGTGATATTAAATGTTTTAAGTGCCTTGGCAAAGGCCACATTACTTCCCAATGTTCTAATAAGATGACCATGATTCTCAAAGAGAATGGGAATATTGAGAGTGAGTCATCAACTGACTTGAGTGACGCCTCTAGTGAAGGTGTTAGTGAAGCCATTCACTCATATGAGGAGAGTGATTTACTTATTGTAAGACGCATGCTTGGTTCTTTTCATGGTAAGAGTGACGTGTCTCAAAGGTAGAATATCTTCCACACTTGTTGTTTAGTTGAAGGGCATGTGTGCTCTCTTATCATTGATAGTGGTAATTGCACCAATGTGGCTAGCACTAGGTTGGTTGAAAAACTCTTTCTTCCCATGATTCCTCACCCTAAGCCATACAAACTTTAATGGCTGAGTGAGAAAGGTGAATTAATAGTTGATAAGCAAGTCTTACTTGCTTTTTTCATTGGGACTTATAAGGATAACGTATGTTGTGATGTGGTCCTTATGGAAGCAACTCACGTTCTATTAGGAAGACCTTGGCAATATGATAAGAATATAGAATTTAATGGTCTAACTAATATCTACTCTTTTAGGCACCAAGGACAGAAAATTTCTTTGAAGCCTCTTTGCCCTAAAGAGGTTAATCTTAACCAAATTAAAATGAAGCAAAAGAGAGAACGAGAGAAAGGGATTTCCAAAGGATGCCAAGTCCAAGGACAAGAATAAGGTAATAGCTAAGGGTATTTTGGTAACTCCTAACAGGTAAAGAAATCACTCCAAGCTAGAAAACTCTTATATTTGTGTGTTCCTTCTTCCTTGTGTCTAACTAGTCAACCAAAGTTGGGTGAACCCTTTGAAAAACTTTTGCAAGAAATTTAAAGATGTCTTCCCCAAAGATATTCCAATAGGGTTACCACTTATAAGGGGAATAGAACATCAAATAGATTTAATCCCTGAGGCTAGTCTTCTTAATAGACCTGCCTATAGGAACAACCTTAAAGAAACAAAGGAAATTCAAAAACAAGTTGAAGGGTTAATAAGTAAAGGATGGGTTCAAGAGAGTCTTAGCACTTGTGTTATGCCTGCGATCTTAGTACCTAAAAAGAATGGGTCTTGGAGGATGTGTATTAATTATAGACTCATCAATAATATCACAATAAAATATAGGCATCTTATCCCTAAACTAGATGACTTGTTAGATGAATTACATGGGGCATCCTTCTTCTCCAAGATTGATCTTAAAAGTGACTATCATCAAACTAGGGTGAGAGAGGGGATGAATGGAAAACACCTTTTTAGACCAAATTTGGGTCTTACCAATGCTCCTAGTACCTTCATGAGACTTATGCACCAGGTGCTTAGGGAATTTATGGGCAAGTTTGTAGTGGTTTACTTTGATGATATCTTGGTTTATAGTTCATCACTACAAGATCATTTGAAGCATGTGCGAAAGATCTTGTGTTCTTAGGGAGCAACACTTGTATGCAAACCTAGAAAAATGTACCTTTTTGTGTAGATCATATAGTCTTTCTAGGATTTATGGTAAGTGTAAAAGGTGTAGAGATGGATAAGGATAAAGTAAAGGTAATTAGGGAATGACCTACCCCAAAAACATTAGTGATGTGAGGAGTTTCCATGGGTTAGCAAGCTTTTATAGAAGGTTTGTCCCTAATTTCAACACCATTGTCACACCTCTATTAGAGTTAATTAAGAAAAATATAGGCTTCAAGTGGGAATCAAAACAAGAAAAAGCTTTTCAAAACCTAAAAGATAAATTAACCCAAGCCCCTATCTTAACTCTACTCAATTTCCAAAAATCATTTGAACTAGAGTGTGATGCCTCAAATGTAGGCACAGGGGTTGTGTTGTTTCAAGAAGGTCATCCCATAGCTTACTTCAGTGAAAAACTTAAAGGTGACCAACTTAATTATTCAACTTATTACAAAGAGCTCTATACTCTTGTAAGGGCATTACAAACATGGGAACATTACCTTTTGCCCAAAGAATTTGTGATTCATATTGATCATGAATCACTCAAGTATTTAAAAGGGTAAGGCAAAGCTAAATAAAAGGCATGCCAAATGGGTGGAATTCTTAGAACAATTCCCTTATGTTATCAAACATAAGCAAGGAAAATCTAATGCAGTGGTTGATGCTCTATCTAGGAGATATGCCCTTATATCTGTGATGGATTCAACTTTGTTAGGGTTCAATATCATCAAAGAGTTATATCTTGAAGATAATGAACTCTAAAATATTTGAGCTATGTAAGGATAAAGCTCACGTAGACTATTTTAGGCAGGATGAGTTCCTTTTCAAAAGGAATAAACTATGTGTGTCTTAGAGTTCTTATAGGGATGTGATCTTAAAAGAAGCCCATGAAAGAGGTTTAATGGGACATTTTGGTATAGAAAAGACTCTAAACATTCTATATAAACATTTTTATTGGCAAAAAATGAAGCACTAAGTGATCAATTTGTGTAATAAATGTGAGGTGTGTCTAGGGCCAAAAAAACTTATGCCTCATGGGTTATATAAACCCCTCCTTGTACCTTCAGTACCTTAGACAAATTTGTCCATGGATTTTGTCTTAGGCCTACCTAGGACCAAAAAAGACTCTATTTTTATGGTAGTGGATAGATTTTCTGGAATGACCTATTTCATTCCATGCCACAAAAATGATGATGCATGTCATGTGGCTGACTTATTCTTCAAATAAATAATTAGGCTACATGGGGTGCCTCAGACCATTGTATCTGATAGGGATCCAAAGTTCTTAAGTAATTTCTGGAGGACTTTGTGGGAAAAATTAAGAACTAGGTTTTTGTTCTCTACATCTTGTCATCCCCAAACTGATGGTCAAGTAGAAGTGATTAATAAGACTTTAGGACAATTATTAAGGTGCATGGTCCAGAAAAACCTAAAAGCATGGGAGGAGTGTCTACCTTATATAGAATTTGCTTATAATAGGGTAGTTAATTCAACTACTTCCTATTCCTCTTTTAAGGTAGTATATGGGTTCAATCCCCTCAGTCCTTTAGATCTACTGCCTATCCCTAACATCAAATAAATGACCAATCTTGGTGGTTTGTAAAGAGCCAAATATGTTAATGAATTACATGAAAAAGTTAAGTGGCAAATTGAGAAGAAAATAGAATATTATTCTAGGCAAGCCAACAAGGGAAAGAAAGCCATGATCTTTTAAGTTGGGGATCTAGTATGGGTTCATTTGAGGAAGGATCATTTTCCTACTCAAAGAAAATCTAAACTTCAACCTAGGGTTGATGGTCCTTTTCAAATACTTGAAGGATCAATAATAATGCATATAAGATAGATGTACCTAATTCTTATGGAGTGTCTAATACTTTTAATGTCTTTGATCTCTCTCCTTTTATTTCAGGTGATCTAGTCTCAGTTTTAGATTCGAGGATGAATACTTTTGAAGGAGGAGGGAATGATGCATTTGTAGCTTCTCCATTGAAGGATTACGTTCCTTAAGGCCCATTAACTAGAACCATGAGAGGAAGACTTGAAGAAAAACTTGTTGGGCCTTTTGTAGATAGGATTTGATTTTGGGTCTTGTATTTTGGCCATTAGTAGTTTAGGTTGTGCATGTGTGAATGTATTTTGTTTAGAGCTTGCATTAAGGCGCATTAGGATTTAGGGCTTGGGCCTTGCTTGGGCTTCGAGCTTGTTTCTCTTTGAGAAGCCCAAACCATTACCTTGCACGAGTTATAGAGCAAGTATAAGCTTGCTTCTAGTTCCACATTGCTTGGATGAGCGAAAGGGAGCTAAGGCCCACCTTGCCTAGTTGGAACCTTGGAATGAAGCCTAGATGCCTATAAATAAGGCCCTCTACCTCCTTGTAACTCAAAACTTTGAATAAATGAATATTCATGAGGGATTTAGAGACTTTTCTCTAGAACTCTAATTGATAGTTCTTTTTCCTTATTAAGACCTTGTGTGGTTCTTGTGGCAGAATTCCTCTTCCTTATCTTTCTTTTAGGAGAAAGTAGTGGATTTCCTTTCTATCTTCTTCCATTGCTTTGGTTTTCTTGAAGCATTTTGAAGATTGATGCAAGATCAATGGTGGAAGTATAACACACACTGTATATATGTTAGGATTTACCTTTACTACTCTGACCAGGATATTGTTAATAAGTATACTAAGTCATTATTTTGTATATAAGCATTTGTAAATATCTTTTTACAAAAAAACTCTATTCTTTTTGCATATCCCTTATTTGTATATTAGCACTTTATAGAGTATTAATATTCTAGTGACAGTTATATTGATGAATGCATTAATGTTTTTATTATGATCCTATATGATTAGTAAGCATTTATTTATATTTGCACTGATTTATTTTAATTGTATTGTGTTCAATTATTATTTTTAGCTTGAGTGCAAATGCCAAGTACTTGCTTATGAAATTTAGATTTTTTTCGCAACTCTTATTTAATTAAAGAGAAATTTTTATATACTTGTGCAAATGATTTCCTAGATGTTGTGATCTTTTTTTTGAATGTGTTCTCTATATCGAGTATCTTAATAGGAACAATTGAATATTTTCGGATATTTAGGATGTTTTCTTTTAATTAATGAAATCCAAATTTTGAATTAATTACCTAAAATAAAGTAATATTTTGAGACGTTAGGTTCAACTTCTATCAAAAGAGAGAGAATATGTTTCTCATTTGTCTTTTTTTCTTTTTTGCTTTCTAAGCTTTAGTAGACTAAATGTTCTTCTAAACATTCTACTTAAGTCATTTCTTGATGACAAATTTCAGAGTTCGATTATTCTTTTATCTAAAAGTTTATTTATTTTCATCATGTGTGTTGCTTTGCATCAAATGCTTATTTGAATTTAAATATCAAAACAATAATAATGATAGAAAGAGAAGTAAACTATTATAGCACCTATGAAAAAAGTAAAGGTGAGATTAAGCATAATAAATGTGAAAGTAGAAAATGTCATAATGTTGTTTAGGATGTATATAAAATTTTAGGACATATTGTCAAAACATACGTCTTGGACATATCAATTTTGTCAACATTCTTAGACTTATTAAGTTTGTCAACAATCTTCGACATATATTTATATAAAAAGCTAGTGGATGTATATAGTGTTTTGACGTTTTTGATGTTTAACTTTTTTTACTTGTACTTATGCATGAGTTAGAAAACTACTAACGTTTTCATTTCTTAGGATATATTCCTGATAATATTTCTCATAAAAATATTAGTATATTTTAAATCATAATATTCTTTTATAATAATTAAAACCATAAATTTTTAGGAGTTTGATGTTTAACCATATATTTGGTTATAACAATAAATACCAAAAGAAATGAAGACTGAAAGAACTTTTGGATTTGTGAACCTATACTGTACTTCTATATATCCAAATTTTTGTAACTTCTTTTCTCGAGATCAATGTGCTTTGTTTTTTGTTTCATATTCCTAGCTTTGTTAAGTTATCTTTGTTTGTGCTAAACTTGTATATCCTCATTGTGTGAATAGAATCTTTCTTTGTATATAACTTGAGAAATCTATGAGCAACTTAGTAATTTAAAGAATACTTGAGGTACTTAATCAGGATCATTAAGTTTATAGTTAGAAGTGACAATTAAGAATACATGAGTTGGGTGAGCCAAAAGTGACCTAGAGAATATTTGTATTTTAAATTAAAAGTAACAAATTCAATAATAGTTGTAAGCTTGTTTTTGGTTAGTAAAATTCCTTTAAGGTTGAAGAAGAACTAGACTTAATTCAACAGTTTGAGTGAACTAATATAAAACAAGTGTTATATTTATTATTCATCCCTCATGTTTTTGGACAACTAAGTTTTACAAATTATTTTTGAACATATACGTTTATTTGCAGAAAAGTTTGTAAAAATAGTTTTAAACATCATATATATACTATTGAATCTTTCTTCAAGTGTATTTCTCTAACTCTTTAAACATTATACGAATAGATAATTGTCTAACTTTTATTTTGTCACTTATTTTTTATTTATATGATATCAATTTTTTTCTTTGAGTTTTTTTTTTAACTTTTTTTTTTACCTATATAATACCATTCTTTTTAAAGTATATCTCAATTTTGTTAGCTTTTTCTTATCATATATATTTATAGGATAATTCAATCAATATACAATAATAATTAGTAATTAAAAAATGTTATAAATAGTTTCTTGCATCTGATATTAGTTGGTGCTAAATAATTGAATTTTAATAAATAAATAGTTAAATTCAAATGTAAGAATTTTAAAATTTAATAAAAAAATTATTACAAATATTTTCTTGAAATTCAGATTAGTTTGTGTTAAATAATTTAATTTAGATTTATCAATTTAATTATTTAAAAGTCGTTATAAATGCTTTGTTGAAATTTAGAGTTTTAAAAATGTTATACATTTTTTCTTGAATTGCAAAATAGTTGATGCTAAATAATTAAATTCAAATTTAAAAAATTTAATTATTTTAAAACTATTATAAATATTTTCTTAAAAAATTAAACTTTTAAAACTATTGTATATGCTTTTTTAAAATTGAAAAATAATTGGAGTTAAATTAGTTGTTTTAAATTTAATATTTTTATTATTTAAATATTGTTATAAATGATTTCTTGAAAATTAAATTAAAAAATGTCACAAATGTTTTCGTGAAATTGAGCATAATATATAATTACCTTAAACTTTTAATAAATTTTAAATCTATCATTATTTATTTATTGATTTAACTAATATATAAAAAACTTTCTTTTAATACGATGATAAATTTTTCTTTCATTATATGGTGATATAATTTTTATTAATATTTTTATTTAGATTTTTTTATTAATTATTAATTTTTTGGATAAAAAATAAAATAGATGATTAATTTATGGGGTTGAAAAGAATTCATGGCAATTGATGTTTTAATTTTTAATTGTATTTTATTATCTTATAAAAATAAAATAGGAAATTTTTAATAATTTATTTATATTATTTAATATATTTTGGTACATAATATTATTTAAATTTTCAATAATTTTATATTTCAATTTTGACAAAATTTTTAAATTATTAATTTTAATACTTCATATTTTAAATATCAATTATCTTTTAAAATAATATAAAATCTCTTTTTTACATATAATTTATTCATACATTACATTAAATTTAACATTATTAAATATGATATTTAATTATATTTTCTTATATTTAATCATTTAAAGATGTATTTTAAATTTATATTGTTTTGTTTGTTCACTTAATTTTTTTTTCATATTTCTACCAAATGAGAAATTGATAAATTTAAAAATGAATTTAATGAGATTATACAAGGATTGTTTCAGTTAAAATTATTTTGTATCTTTTTTTTTATATGTAATTTAATTCGTCTATGTAAAAATTTTTGATTTTAAGAATGTAAAAAATTGTAAAATTAAAGTTTTAGCTATATTATAAAATAAATATATTTAATTATTCTATACTTTATATTTATAAATAATTTCATATTTAAATAATATGTTGTTTTTAGATAATAATAAATTGAGTTTCTTATTGCAGAAGTTTTAATTGATTTTACATTTTTTAACCATATAGAAAATTATAAAATTCTTCATATTTTTTTTTATACATATAAAAAATTACTTCTTTCACAATTTATCTATACATCATACTCTAGTTTTGTGTTATAAAGTAAAACTCTTAAAGGAGTTATTAAGCATTAAAAAGTAGGAAATGAAAATTAAGATTCATTTTGTTTGATGTACATTTAAATTAATTTTATCTGACGACAAGAAATAAAAAAATATTTATTTTTTAAAAATAAAATTTCGTAGTTTTATCGATGAATGCAGGCAGCCCAAAATGGGAAATCCCAAATCCAATAGCTGAATGACTAAAATACCCTTTATCTTTATCCTTAGCCCGGGACACGAACGATACGATATATAACTCTTAGCCACTCCAAACGCTGAAGCAAATTAGGGTTGCTGCAGCCGCCACACTCCCTTGCAGAACGAGTTCTCTCGTTGATGCTACCAAAGAACCCTAATCTCATGGCAATTGCAATCCATACTCAATCCGTTTCTCAATAATGATAATAATAAGGCTTAAGTATGCGTTTTGGTCGTTTTTCCTCTCCGTCTCTCTATCATTAGCTTTACTATGCTCATTGTTCAACTGATGATCTGAATCTTTCTTTATATGTGGCCTTTGGTCCTTCTCTCTCTCAACCTAAAGAGGCTGTGAAGATGGTTTCGGAGTGTGGACCCGACGGATCGGTCGCCGTCGAACATCGCTCGCCGGTGGCGCGGCAATGTTATCGGCTTTTTTTATTTCGTTGCAGCCATACATTGCGGTGTTTGTTTTCGACGATCGATCATGTCGTTGTGCCAGATCTGAGCCTATCGAATCCTTAACCGAAGGCGTTTTCTTAACGCAGTGTTTGGCAGTGGTGTTTGGAGTGAGCGAGAGAAGGGAAAGGGTTTTTTTTTATCCTGTTGGCACTCTCTTCCCTCTCTCATTCCATACATCATCTGACGAACGTAGCAGCGTTAATTGGCACGGCATGCTATCGATTGTCCTTGATTCAACCCTGGAAACCCTAATTTTTCAGAGAAAATAAAATTAAAATGTGTTTACTTTATTACTATTATGATGTTTACATTGATGAAATGTTTTTGTCATGCTGCTCTAATTGCAGGATAAGCTTTGCTTAGGACTGAATACTGGTGCTTAAAAGTTCTGTACTTAAAGCTCTGTAATTGAGAATTATTGAACTGCTTTTTTGGTGTTGAACTGAAGTGATACTAATATTAGGTCTTTTGTGTTTAGTTAAGTTCTACAGAAAATGTGAATGATTCTTGTACTATTCGACAATATTTTTGTACTCTTATGTGCGTGTTACCTGAATTTTCTTGGTGTTTTTGTGATATTTCTGAGTTTGCTTTTCTGATTTACGGTTTGGTTTGAGTTTTATGGGTTGCAATGGAAGGCTACTGCGTTTAGTTTTAAGTCAAGCAATGGAAGGTTACTTCACTGTATTGATGTTTATAATGTTCAAGTTTTTCCTAAACTGGTATTTAGCTAGGACATGTGTTTGTATTAATGGTTCAATTGTATTAGAAATAGCTATGGCTATTATGGAAACACTAGTATGGTCATGAGTTGGATTGTTACATGGACTTCCTGGAAATTATATGGTAGATTTTTAACTTTTGCTTACGAAAATTAATGCTTTAATCCTAGTGATCGAAAAGTTTGCTTAGATCAATAAAGTAGTTGAAATTGGAAGAACTCACTCATGAATCAATTTTCAGTCAGTGGCTGGAAAATCAGTCACGATTCCATCAACCTACAGTTTGGATATAAGTAGCAATCTCAACATTAGGATCTGATCATTAGTCGATGGCCGGGATTATGTATTCATTTTTGAGAGTATGGACGAATGCTGTGATATTTGCATCTTTAAACTCTTGAACCACGTTTATTTTGGTACATCTATTGTTTTGTCATTAACAATCATTGCCCTTTTGTACGGTGTTTTATCTATAAATTTGTATAAAACTGAGCTGTCGTCTGATTGAATCAATCTTGTGGCTTGCGGGTCAAATCTGGCACGTAGAATTCGTGGGGGAAATCTTCAAATTTGGATTGAACTAAGCTGTCGTCTGATTGAATCATTCTTGTGGCTTGCTTGTCAAATGTGGTACTGAGAATTTGCGGGGAAAAAGTTCTTCAAGCATCATTCTGGAGATAGAGCACTTAGGAACAAGAGATTGGATGCATTTTGGTTAGAGTTTTTCAAAAAGATTAATTGTACGCAATCAAATGCTGCAATATACTGTATACAAGTGAACTAACAAATTGTATAAACTTGAACTGTATCCTAGTCAATTGCGCAACTATTTTAATATCTTTAATAAGGTTATTTTAAACATACTAAGTACTGAACACTTGTCTGTCCTACGATTTTATTTTCAATCATTAACAGTTATATTTGTCTATCAATATACCTACATAGTAAATCTCAACATTTTAGTTAATTTTAGATTAATATATGATTTGTAAATGTTTGTTTTTTTCTACATATTTATAAAGATTGTTTTGGTCTTGACCATAAATATGCTCTATAGAAGATAAATTTTAGTTAACGACATTCCCATGGTGTATACAAGACTCGAGTGACATGCTGAACTATCTTTATCGATCTGCTTTTCTCTTCAACTTGATTTAGCTTAGCTTTGGCAAGACCTTGAAGTAATAAGAACCCCAAATGCAAACCATTTCAGGTATTGTCCTTTTTTTAATTATGCTTACCCTTATTCAACCATACCAAAAAGACACCTATCTGCCCTTATGTTCAAATTTCCTTCATTTTTGGTAGTGAAGCTTAGGAACCCATTAAACGTAGCCTTACATAACATATAGTTAACATGACAAATATAGCAAAACTTTTATCCAACTGAATATAATTCCCAGAGATATAATTCACCATGAAATCCTTATCAACAAGAGTTAATGATACACAATGGAAAAGAAATAAAATTTTAAGTTAGACACTCCAAAATTTTTAGACTATTAGCCCAATGATGCAACTAGATATCTGTAGCAAAAATGATAAGGTTCGTGAAATTGCAACGAAGCTTGAGATTCCTTATAGGGATCAAACCTAAAAATCATAACTAATGATGGTCTCATAAATATAAAGTTAAGAAACCTAAAGTACCGTGACAAATATTTATGCAAGAATATGTGTAATATTTGTATAAGTGAAATATTATATTATGGTGAACATTCAAATTTCATCTAATAATAAGATTGTTATTCAAAAAAATAAAATTTACAAATTAGTGAGGATGTCACTTTATTAGTGAAAATTTGGTTTCTTAGGCATTTAAAAGGCAATGAACAATAACTCTTTCTATAACATAAACAAAATACATCTTCGATGTAACTTGCTGCTCATAGTTTTTATGAATCAAACATCAGCTTGAAGATTATAACATTTTTTTAGAGTAAAACTTCTATCTTTTGTGATAATACTATTGTTATAAATCTGTCTAAGAATCCTATCATGCATTCTTGTGTTAAGTATATTAAAATTAAATATGATTTTATTTGATGCCATGTTCCAAAAAGGGTATATATTTTGTAACCATTGAAAATCAACTTGTTGATATCTTTATCAAACCCTTTTCTAAAGATAGATCAGTCATTATAAGAAAGGAACATATAATGAAATGAGTAAATAAATTATTAATATAAATATACATATGCCTGTGGAGTAAGTGATTATGAATCAGACATCTTAAACACATTTGTGTACTATTCATGCTTCAACATGCAAGACATCCAACTTATGGAGACACATGCTTTTTTGTGCATATATGTTTATGAACATTTATATGAAAAAGATAAACCATCTTGTTGCATTAATTGACAATGATTTGATCCTTAAGTCTATATTGTATTGAGTCACGCACAATAACCACCTTGAAAACCATCTAAAACACGTCTCATCATGACACATTTATTGTAGAGCAGACATCGCTTTCTCAGCGTTTTCAAATTCAAATCCAAACTGTTTTGATTTCCTAAGCCTAAATCTATAAATAGCCATCAAAAACTCAAAGTGTCTCTTTCATTACCCTTGCCTTCCAAAAGAAGCTATATTTTTGAACCTTCTTGCTTCCTTAAACCTTTAAAATCTTCAGTTACTTCAACTTGACAGAGGTTATTGTTATAGAGCTAATAAGATCTTTATGGAAAACTATTATCTTCTCATGCTCAAGTTAAAATGATGGTGAATGTTTGGGGTAGAAGATTTTGATTGACCCTAGCACCATAACGACTATTATTGGTTGGGAAAGAATTGGTACAAGCATCAAGTTTGGTTGAGATGCATCGTAAAGAGAATCCAATGCTGTTGAAAAGGTACTCTTAGGGGACAACTACTAAGAAGGGTTAAGCTATGCTAATCTTAGTCAAGAAGGAAGGGTATTTCAACAAATATTGGACAAGGCCTTCCTTTACAAGGTTGACTCAAAAGATGTTCTCACTCCTATCCATAGATTTGTGTTGTTCTGTTTATTACAAGGACTAACCATCAATGTCCTTTACACCATTATATGAACCTCACCAAGAACATGAAGGGTCAAGGTGAGAGTAAGAAAGTTTCTTATGTTGTTTTGTTAAACAAGATCCTTTGGGATCATGAATTCTATAATGTGTTCTACTCTCTTCCTGTTGAGAAACAAGAAGCCTTTTTCAATAAAGGCATGAAAGTTAGACAGATGTTGTTTGGAAAGTCTAACCTTGGATGAATGAGTCTATGGCTAAACTTGAAGGACATATTTGAAGACTACGTAAAGGAGCCATGCCAGTAGATAAAAAATCAAGAGAAGATGATTCAAAAGCTACATTTGGTGGTTGAAGAAGTCTTTGACTTGGGAAAGTTAAAGAAGGTTGATCTGGGTAGTACAACACGCCCAAGGACTAGGTTAACTCAAACGACCAAATGCCCTGCATCCAATACTTAGATGACTTGCAAACTTCTAAGTGTGTCAATACAAATGAATCTCTGTAAACGTCCAAGCTAGTGAAGAGAAAGACAATACTACAAGACGAATTAGACTTTGAGGCTATCGATGAAGACTAGATGCCTTTAGGACATGTCTTGAAGACAAGATGTAGCAAACACATTAATGATAAGTTCCAATCCTCTAATGTAACTATGATGATTTGGTTCAACCATTGCAGGTTCCCCTTAAACACTAACCCAAATAACCAACCTAACCAATATAAAATTCTATAAGACGACCAATTCAAACACAACCACTGTAAACAACATCTTTAACATAACAACAACCACTAATCCAAACATAAGCCCAAATAGAACCTCAAACAATCTTGAACGAATACCAATCTCTATTAGTGTTTAACAGGAGAAATTCTTTCATGCTCAATTCACTTTTATACCAGTTGGGAAACCAATGATAGATGAAGATAGAAATGCCATGGTTGACAAAGATGACATAGTCATTCCTATTGGATGTCATGACTTTGACCTTCCAAATTGATATAATTTTTCCTACAACACATCTATATCAAACTTTTTGCTACTTGATGAACCAAACTTTCAACCCTCACCTACACTAGGTCTTGGACTTTTACTTTAACAAGATGACCTCTATACAGTTAAGCCTATCACCTATCAACCTTTGTCTTGCTTTTGTTTTTACTGGAAAAATAGAAAGATGGATGATGTTAAGAATCAATGACCTATTCTCTTTGTCAAAGAGATTGCAAGTTTTTGTTGTCATTTGAAGACTCAGGACATCCTTTAATGGACATTCCTTCATATAGGGTTGTAGGATCCCCTATTCCCGAGTGAGAGACTTTTGATGGCTATGATTTCAGGTCTTTTGAAACATGCTTTGCTTTGCCTGAAGGAGCTATAGTTGATCTAGGTTACCAACAACACTTTGAGAGGAAAATCTTTTCTTAGGCTGTACAATCACCCATATACAAGGAGCTTGGAGTCATTCAACACCTTATCCCTCTATCTTCAAAGGAAAATGCAAAAAAAAAAAACACAAACAAAAACTACAAGCTACTAGTGAAGAACTTGTTGTTCTTAAAAAAAAAAGTCTTACCAAGTAGTAGAAGGCTACATTGCTGAAGAAAAATGCATCGTTGAATGAATCCTGCTACAAGGAGCAGGAACTCATCATTCACAAAAAACGTTTAAAGGGTCACCCATTCCTCCCTATAATAGTTGGATTCTTTCCATTTATTCTTGATATTAAGATGATAGGCTACAAAAAAACTGAACCTTTGGTGTTTAATCAAGCCACTACCTATCCACTATGTGTGTACGTTTTGGAGTCAATTAAGGTAAAAATTTATCTTGATAGAGTTTTCCCTAAATTTCTTATTATTGAATTGAATCAAAACAAAGGTGAGAAACGACATGGAGTTGAAATGCTTGTAAGGAGTACAATTGGATTTGAGTAGTGCATCACTCACTTCCAACATGCATACATGTGAAGACAACTGTAATATGAGTTTAATGAAGATGATGAACATATATTCTGGAAACAACATCTTGATGAATCCATCAAACATATGTCTTTTTTTGGATTATCTTTAGAGGAGGAAAAGGCCATTCCAATTGCATTGGAAAACTCATGGGTAGTGTGACCAACTCGCACTTATCACTTCAATGATACAATTTGTGGATTCCTAGAAGACAAGGAAAACTCTCAACTCGGTGTAGAAACTACTTTTTCTATATGCCCTTGAGAGCTTATTGGCCAACAAGGCATTTACAATGATAGAAGAAAGGTTTTCACCTAAACTAGCATCTCCTGTTCATTCACAGGTGCTAATTAGTGTAGACGAAGTTATTGAAGATCACCCAAGTACACCTCCTCCTCCTCCAAACATAGCTAAAACTATAATGACTATTGTCTCTCATACATAAACTTCAATTGCCTCCATTTCATCATCTTCACTATCAATCACACAAGTAGAGAACATTATAGATAACAAGATCCAAGATCACATGGAAAAACATGATGGCAAGTGTTCTGGAATGCTAAATGAGCAAGTCAAGACTATTGATTCTATGTTTGATATAAAGATCAATACGTCCTTGACTCCCATTCTTGCTTTATTGTAACAATTGGTCCCTCAAGTACAACAACAACATCAACAACGAGCTCTATATAACCGTGATCACCCTATTGATAAGTGACAATGATAGTCTACTTTCCTTTTGACCCCATGTTGATAATGGAAAAATGGGGAGAAAAAAATAGTTTGTTAGTATCAGACTTAGGGAGAGTCTCATGTAAAATCAAAAATCAGTCAAAAAGAGGGAGATTGTTAGAACCAAAGACATAGATGAATGGCTAGCTCCTAAAAAATCTATGCTTTGATGATAACAAATGAATAATATAATTTGATAAGTAATAATCATTTAATGAGTATGATGACAAGAATATGTATAATAACTATAAAAAGATAGTATCTCTTAACTTAGATTTATATTTCAAATGCGAAATAAGCCAAGTATCCTAAGCGTGAAAATACTTGATACGTCCAGTTGAGTTTTTCGATAAATATATGTTCTACGAACTTTCATATACAATATACATCCTATGAGCTTTCATAAACAATATACGTCTTAGACATATGATTTGAAAATACGTCTTGAACGAACATATGTCTTATAAGTAACATTATACTTGTTTTTGTACTTACACATTTTCTTAAGTCTTATCAATATTTGTACTTGGAAATGTCTAGGATAGTTATTATAATAAATTATCTTTATTGCTATCCATGTTGTTTTTCTAATGTAAATATTTAAATGAACATTTAATAAAAAACAAAAAGTATGATGAAGATAAACAGACTTCCAAATTGAAGGACCATCAAGCTCTAAAGTTTGTCATTAAAGAAAATATCAAAGTAGGAATGTTTATAAGAGCAGTTGATATGAGAAAGCTCAAAAAGAAAAGAGGAAAAGATAAAAGACAAGTTGTCTCTCTCTCTTCTAATACATGCTAAACATCTACAAAATAAAGATGTAAAGTAGAGTTATGCATTCAATGCATATTAGAATAAGAAGATGAAAGAGGAACGTTGTGTTACAATGAACATCTCTTCTTACGGCTATATATATACCATTGCATGAAAACTTAGAGAAGTTACACAAATATAACACATAAGTTTTTACGAAGTCGACTCTAATCTCTTATATGTCTGAATGTTGTATCTCTTCTTGAGATACTTCTTGTAATCATTTTATATCTGCAACTATGCTAAATTGTATCTTATGTTATAACTTTCACATTCTTACATTGTGAGTTATTAATATCTTGTATAGATTTGAGAAAATTAGGAGTGACTCAGTGTAAAAGAATGCTTGGATTTGCTTAATCAATTGATTAAGTGTTGTAGCTAGAAGTGCCATTAAAGAATACTTGGGTGGGGAATGGAGGAGAATGAAGACGTTCAAATTATTCAAAATAAAGGAGAATGAAGATGTTCAAACTATGTTTGAAAGATTTTGGACGATCCTCAATGAGCTCAAAGCTCTAGGTAAACACCATGAGAATTTTGATCATGTTGACAAAATTCTTAAAAGCATGCCTAAGAAATGGAGACTTCAGGTAACCGTTGTCAAGATGTTCAAGAATCTAGAATAGATCTCTCTAGAGCTAATGGGAATCCTTAGAATCCACAATATCGAGCTTGATTAGGACAAAGGGAAGAAGGGTAAATCTATTGCTTTTTCTACTCGAAAAGCCAAGAAGATATCTCCCTTAATGTATAGAACCATGATGATTGATGAATCCACCAGTGATTAAAGCGAGGAAGAGAACTTAGATGATGATGAGATCTCTTTCATCTAGAGGAAGATCCACCCTATATGGAGGAAGAAAGGAGGATCTTGCTAGAGGAACTACTCCAAGAAGCTTTTAAAGGAGACCAACAACAAAATACCTATAGTTTGCTGAGTGTAAGAAGCTTGATCATTTCAAACATGGAATGTCCTCAACTTATTAAAAAGGAAGAGAAGAAAAAGAAAAGAAGACCTTCCTCAAGAAATAGAAGAAAGGTTTAATGGTTACATGAAAAGATCTTAATGAGGATACATTTGTTGAAGAAGGTGATGAAGAAGCATATCTGTATCTTATGACAGACATCTCCCTAGAAGAGTCCAACATAGAGGAGGAAGAAGAAGATGAGGTAGATTTTTCTAATCTTAAATCCTTAAGAGAAACTTATCATGAATTTCTTTTTAACTCATCCCTTCTATCTAAAGCTTGTAAATATTTGAAAAAGAAGTTCTCAAAATTATCAAAAAAGCTTGAAATTCTTATTTCAAAAAACAAGACTTTAGAAATAAAAAAATACCAAACTTGAAGATGATTCTTCGTCAAAGCCAGGCTTAGAAGAAGTTGAGAAACTTCAAGATGAAGTCAAGGACTTGATGGAAAATCTCACCAAGTTCATAAAGGGATTAAAGAATCTATCTAAGATTCTAAGATATTAAAGGCATCCTTTAGATAAATTTGGCCTTGGATATGTGAAAAAGAAAAACGTCCATAATAAGTATGTTTCCTTATGCTATTTTTGTGATAACCTTGAACATATAATGTCCAAATGCAAACACTTGCCTAAGAGAGATATTTCCAATACCTCCATGTCTAATAAGAAAGGACCTAAGTCCATTTGGATGTTGAGTAAAAAATTATTCCTGTTTCAGATGTGATTAACATCAAGAAGAAACCTCCCATCCTAGTACTTGGACAATGGGTGCATGCAACACATGACAAGAGAAAACTATGTTCTTAAACCTCAAGGCAAGGAATGATGGAGTAATAACCTTTGGAGGAAATAAGAAAGTAAAGATAGTAGGAGTAGGTAGGATTAGTATGCCTCCTTTGTGTCTATTGATAATGTTCTTCTAGTTGAAGGATTAAGAAATAATCTACTGAACATAAGTCAATTGTGCGATAATGACATGTCTCATTTAACAAAGATCTATGCATAGTCAAAAGCAAGGATGATACTACCTTGATTACTACTAGAGGAAAAACAATCTTTATAAGATTAAACTAAGTTAATTGAAAGATCAAAATGTATCACGCCTAATATCCATCAAAGATGAGAAATTTGCTATGACACAAGAATCTCAGTCATGTAAGTTGGAAATTAATTTTCAAGCTAAAAAAGCATAAACTCGTAAAAGGTCTTCCAAATTTGTGATATCAAGGGAATCATATTTATGAAGCCTTTAGAATGGAAAACAAGTAAAAAAATTTTTTCAAAGAAAAAACTTCATTTTCACTTCTAGACCATTAGATCTATTACATATTAATCTTTTTGGTTCCACCATAATTTATGATTCTTTTTTTTGAAAGAATTCAAAGAAGTGGTTTTAAAGGAGGAATACAAAGTTTTGAGTTTTTTTAATCTTTTGTTTTTAAGTGATGATTATCTTCTAAGGGAACTTGAAGAAAAAATTTCAAAGGAGGAATGTAAAACATCAAACGAAAATGAATTTGAACTTTCAAATATGCAACTATCTAAGGTATGTATAAAGGAAATTTTTGGAATTCATTTATTTCTTGCAAGGGTGGCTTGTTTTGGTTTTGGCGCATTTCATGTAACAAGATTGTATGGTCCTAGAATATGGGTGTCCGATCCTTATGGACTAACGCGGAGCATGGAAGGTTTTGATCCTTTTGTTCCACGGGGATAACTTCTCATCATATTGCAGTAGGAACATTATGCATATTAGCGAGTCTTTTCCATCTTAGTATGCGTCCACCCCAACATCTATATTGTAACGACTAAAGTTTTCAAGAAGATTATTATTAAATATTAATCCTTGTTCAAAACAAAAGAACATACTTAACT